>WNWU01000016.1:35868690-35921984 GCA_012654045.1 Ptyas mucosa | reverse complement strand
CATCAAGGCAGCATTTGGAAATGCTGCCTTGATGTCTGATAAAGCCAAAAAATCTAGTGAATGAGATTTCACTGAACCATGGCTGTATAAAGATCTTGATTTACGTAGGAAAAACCTGGATGAAACAAAAATACACAAAGACCTACGAAAAGAGAATAAAATAAAATAAATATATACATATTCTGAAAATCCAGTTGTTTTTGAACCTTAACTTACTGTTACATAGTATTCTTTCAGCTATTTCTAGTTCAGATATCCAACTTTATTCTCATTGTTGGAATTCTACCAGTCCCAATGCTTTTTGCAGCCATAAAGGAGTGCCTCATGCAATCTTATAGCAGTTGCAAACGAAGGAACAATTCCTCATTGTCTTTAGTAGAAAATTTTATTATAAAACTTGTTAGCTAAGTTTTCTTCCCACTTTACCAACCCTTGACTTTAGATTATAGTGAACAACTTAAAATAAACTTTTTCTTTCTTCTTTAAATTTAAGCAGATCTAGCTACCTATATCATAAATCAAAATGGAAATACAAAGGTTTTTGTATGTTGTTATAATGAATGTGCAGTATGCTACCTGAAATGGAGATAAAACACTGTGATGGATATGACATGGATACACAATTTTGGTTATAATTCATCATTAGTAATTTACATAATCCAGTTATTTCTGGATTTCAACAATAACTCTCTTTGATGGTTGAGGTGGTGCATTTTAGGTCCCTTCAGGGATGCTTCAGAACATGTATGAGTATATACAAATCATGTCTTTTCATACTATTAAAGACATCCTGTTTTTTCCAGACTTTGCATATACAAATTGGAGCAGATTCTGGAATAGTTGCATAAACCTGCAAAAATACACATCTGCTTTAACAATTTGAAGGCTGTCATATATGTGCTTCCATAAATAGAATCCATTTATTACTCCAATAATTCAAATCAGATTTTATTTCCTTACAAACCTAAGCTATTGTATGAATGCATAAAAAACCCAAAATAATGTTTTTCTTTTATTACTGACGTGACCATTTGACAGGATGAATTAGAGAAAACGCACTGTTGGGAGAGAAATATTTGGTATCAGAGACCAAGGCTTTATTTCAAAAGTAATAACAGAATAACAAAGTTGAAAGGGACCTTGTAGGTCATTTAGTCCAACCCCCCACCCAAGCAGGAGACCCTACACCATTTCTGACAGATGGCAGTCCAGTCTCTTCTTGAAAGCTTCCAGTGATGAAACTCCCACAACTTCTGAAGGAAAGCTATTCCACTGGTTGATTGTACTGTCAGAAAATATATCCTTATTTTTAGGTCAAATGTCTCCTTGTTCAGTTTCTATCCATTATTCCTTGTCTGGCTTTCATATGCTTTGGAAAATAGGTTGGCCGCTCCTCTCTGTGACAGCCCTTCAAATATTGGAACACTGCTATCATGTCTCTCCTGGTCCTTCTCCTCACTAGACCAGCCATGCCCACTTCCTGTAACCATTCATGTTTTAGTCTCTAGTCCCCTAATCATCTTTATTGCTCTTCTCTGCACTCTTTCTAGAGTCTCAACATCTTTTTTATAGTGTGGTGATCAAAACTGGATGCAATATTCTAGGTGTGGTTTTACTAAGGCTTTCTAGAATGGTATTAGTACCTCATATGACCTTGATTGAATCTCTCTGTTAATGCAATTTAGGATTGCATTGGCTTTTTTGGCTGCTGCTGTACACTGTTGGCTCATATTTAATTGGTTGTCCGCCAAGATCCCTCTCACAGTTACTGCTATTAAGCCTGGTTTCTCCCAATCTACACCTGTACTTTTGGTTTTTCTTGCCTAAGTGTAAGAGTTTACTTTTCTCTACATTGAATTTCATTTTGTTAGTTAGGGCAGTGTTCAAGTCTATCAAGATCCATCTGGATCTTGAGCCTATCATCTAGGGTGTTGGCTATTCCTGCCAACTTAGTATCATCTGCAAATTTGATAAGTTCCCCTTCTATTTCCTCATCTAAGTCGTTTATGAAGATATTGAAGAGTACTGGGCCTACGATGGAACCTTGTGGTACCCCACTGCTTACTTCCCTCCATGTAGACGTAGTACCATTAAGGACTACTTGTTGAGTATGGTTTGTCAGCCAGTTACAAATCCATCTGATGGTGATGCTATCTATCTCACTTTTTTCTAGCTTACCAAGAAGTAGATTATGGTCCACCTTGTCAAATGCCTTGCTGAAGTCTAAATATACTATATTTAGTATAATTAGATGTAGTACGTCTATGAAGTAGCTCTGAAATCAAAATTAGATAATGTGAATATTCAATTTCTCCCAAAAATATACATGTGAAACATACTTGGAAACCTGGTATTAGATTTTGCATATTAGTTTTTCTCCAGATGGAATTAAACACAAATTGAAATAAAAGTTCAATACTAAGTACACTCTTGCCCATACATAATAATGGGCGTATGAATTGATAATACTTTGTATTTGTTGGTTTTAATTCAAAGAAATGGGATAGAATTAAACAAAACAGACATACCTTCCAAAAGTATTCCTTAGATTCTCATAAGGACTGATCTATTCTTTGACTATAGGTAGCCCTTGACTTATGACCATAACTGAGCCCAAAATTTCTGCTGCTAAGCAAATCAGTTGTTAAATGGGGTTTGCCTCATTTTATGACTATTCTTGCCACAGTTGTTAAGTGAATCACTGCAATTGTTAAGTTGGTAACATAGTTGAAAAGTGAATCTGATTTCCCTATTGACTTTGCTTGTCAGAAGGTCGCAAAAGATTAACACGACACTGGGACAGTGCAATTATCATAAAAACACGCCAGTTACTAATTGTCTGAATTTTGATCACATGACCATGGGGATGCTGCAACGGTTGTGTGAAAAACAATCATAACTTTTTCCCCCAGTGCTGTTATAACTTCAAACAGTCACTAAACAAATGGCTGTGAGTTGAAGACTACCTGTGCTGAAGAAATGTGGGATCCTGACCATTTTTCCAGGTCTTGATCTTAACAATTTCTGGGGAAAATATTTCTATGCTCTACACTTCTTTGCAATGTTTTTCTTACTTAAATCACTTAAGTTTAACTGCTAGATAATTCAGATTTTAGATCTCAATAGCAGCAATTAACTATGTTTATCTTAAAGCTCTGATTTGACCCAGATGTTCAGATGTTTATAAATTGATAAGTACAAAATACAAAAGAACAGCAGGAGTTCAATTTAACTATGTAATAAAGTTGAAACTAATAAGCATTTTTAAAATGAGTAATAGTAAATGGATTATAAAAAGGCTCTTAAATTTGTACTAATTACAATGATCACTATTTCAGTTATTTCAAGAAATATGAAATTAAGCAAAAAACAAAACAAAACACCCTCAGAACTAAGATTTCAGCATGAACACAGCTCTAAAATCATGCTTATGCCACATAAAACAAAGTACATTTTTGTTTGCTGTAGAGAAAATGATTTTTTAAAAATTAGTAATGAAGCATGTTTGAAAATTAATCTCAAGAGCCCAGAATTATGTTTACTAGAAGTGAGGGGTTGAAAAATTAGGGCATAATGGCGTCATATTAAGGAGATATATCAGCACTCCTAAGAGACAAATGTAGATACATTCTTCTTTTTTAATATATCAAATAACTGCAGAAACTGATTTCTTCTTGTTTTATTCATTTCTACCTGATCTGGCAAAGTGGAAACCAAAACAACTCTTCCTAGAAATGCCTCTTCAGCTGTTTGCAAGAGCTTTTGCTGCAAATTTTGGAAAGAACAGGCTGTTGTCAATAATCCCCTATTCAAGCCTTTAAGTTGATATTCATCTCCAAAACAATTTTCTATATCAAGTTAAATCTCATATAGAAATTAAGGGAACAGTGTTTACATGCCAATTCCCTTTACTTTAGCATCGGCAACCCATCCTCATTCATACATATTCAGAATCAGGCTTTATAAAACATAAAGCCAATTACTTTTATATCTTTTATAATAACATTATTCATTATATATTACTTTAGGATAAAATAACATCCTTCAGCAAGTGGTACTAGGCTTTTTATGAACCAGGATTACATAGATATTTATCACCCACGTGCTATGACACTGCACAGTAGCATGAATTAAGGGAATTATCAAGTTATTATTAATTATTAGAACTAATCTGTCATACAATCAGCAATAACTGAGGAATTAATGCTAATATTAATTTATAACACTCACAAGCATAATATTTTGTCGGAATTTATTTGTTTCCCACAATTAGTTCAGTGTCTTGGAGATAGCCTCCCAGAGGATGGCTGAGGCAGCCTGAATTTTGACAACAAGACATCAAAATCCACAAAAGTGAATGGCTGATATTCATGGTGCTGCAGGTTCTTGTAGGTAGAAATGTCATATGTTTCTTGAGCAGTTTCAGGTGATGGCTTGGCCACTAAAAGGAGAAAAGAAATACTGTAAAGCCAGAGAACAGAAACAAAGTTCCTAGCGAAATCAGGTTTTGATAAAAATGCAGATGTATTACTAACACTGAAAGTTATTACTATCAATTATGATCACTGTGCAGAGCTTGATAAGTTGTAAAAAAAATACTTTCAAGACTTAAACATATCATTCAGTTGTGAATGATGCTAAGTTTAGGTAAGCAGGGTAAATACGTGATGGCTGGAATTATCAATCAAAGCAAAGTATTGCAAGGTACCTTCTCCCAATTTGGAAGAGGAGGAACTGAGGAGAGAGGGATTTGGGAGCTGTAAGTGGAAGGATAGGTGTAAAGGAGACTCAGAACCCTTGCCTAGGAAAGCTTCTATGTGTCATACAGATAGGGTTATGAATATATTAGTGCTGGGGAACATAAATACTGATAGACTACAGATATGTTGAAATATAAATCAACATTTTTATAGTCCATTTTCAACTATTTAATAAAATAATTCTTTTTTAAATTTAAAGAAGTAACTATACAGTCTTAATTGTTTGCCATATTCCTCTTAGCTATATTAACTCAGAAAGCTAAAGAAAAAAATATAAACAACAAAGGAGGTTGGTGATTGCTACAAGAGAATTAGATCCTTAAAAAAAACCTCCCAGAAATTAATTGGATTTTACTTTAATTTTGAAGAAACAGATAATAAGAAAAGGACACCCACAACAGAGATGGAACATGACATAAGATAGCAATGCTGGGAATTGAGCTGCTAGAATAAAAGTTAGTGATAAGGAAGGACAGCTTAAAAGAAAGACAGAGTAATACCAAATAGTTTTAGCGATAGAAGTTGTTCAGAAAGTATGTAACTGGAAAACACAGTGACATAGAACAGGTTCTGGACATAAAATTACCAAATAGGCTTATGATTATGAAATGTTGGTCAATGAACAGTTTTTGTAATTCAATAAAGTTTCCTTCAGGGAAGTTTGAGTGTAGGAAAGATGTAGCTTCTCTTCCCAAAGCAAGCTATAATTCAGTAAAAAGTACATGATTTACATGTGTGATAAACATATCCACATTTCACACATAGTCAAGAATATAATAAAGTTAAAGAGAATTTGAATATCCAGTATTAAATTGCAGCTGATTATCAATGTTAGTTTTAAAACAAAAATCAGGAATAAACCAAAATACATGGGATGAGCATTTCCAAACATGTAACTGAAACTCCAATGTTTATTTTACATAAGCTTCCACCACCAAATAGGCAAGCCAGTGGTTTATTTTTCTAGCAGTAGAATATTAACCAAAACATGCATATTCTGTTGTAAATCCAGAACCATATCTTTCCAAAGGAGTTTTTACATTAGACAGATAAACAGGGTTAAACACACTAATTGTTCTTTTACTTCACAAAAGCTACAAATATGTTCTTCACCCTTCAAAGAAATTTTATTTTAATAAAACCTCTGGGTTTGACATGAAGCCATAATTTGTTTAGCTACTGTTTGCCGAATGAGCCATAAAAGCCTGGTTTATGAATCATTCCAAATGGAAATTATTATCTATATTGTTAATTGTGTTTTATTTTGTTTTGTTGGCCACTTTGAATACTTGCTGGAATATAAAGGTAGGGCACAACTTAAGCATAAGCCACTGCTTGAAAATTATAGTGATATATTCACACACTGTACAAAGCTAAAGCCAAACAAACCATGCATTTACTTTGCATGATATGAATCCAATCACTGATTGGAATCTGGTTGTAACATGAAACTAATCATCTCCCGTTCTCAATAGTAGAACACCTTTGCCATTAATTTATACGGCTCAGTTTTGCACTCAACATATTAGCCCTCTACCCTGCTTCATCATAAATTATCAAAGGAGTGATGCTTTAAATTAATAATTTTAAAGGATAACATATAATATACCATCATAAAGGCCTGGATAATAATCCAAAATATGAGCTTCAAATGTTCTGGATAGACACTTACAATTATTCTTAGTGATACTTTCCTTATAGACTAAGTATTCATTTGATTTTTAATACTGATTGGACAGAGGATTTTAATGTCTGGAAAGAATGTTATCTTCTTTTATTAACTGTATACTTTTACAATACAATTGAATTATTTTCCAATAATTCTGTCCTTAACAGTGTTTAAAACATTTTAGATAAATGTAAATATACAGGGAATATTGGATATGTACCCCTCAGTGTTCAGTATACTGTATTTTTATAGCAATATTTAGTAATTATTTAAGCCTCTTCCACTGAAATAATTGTAAGTTACAGTACTACCCTGTTTCCCCCAAAATAAGACATCCCCTGATTAGCCCAATCGGGCTTTTGAGCACATGGCAATAAGGCCAAGTGCTTATTTCAGGGTTCAAAAAAAATATAAGACCAGGTCTTATTTTGGGGGAAGCACGGTGTTTCCAGATGGATGTCTATTAATATTTATTTATATGGCTTTTAGTTATATTATCAATGCTACCTGTATACAATTGCATTTTAATAGACTATTATTTATAGCCAGCTTTAGAAGTTTCAAATTTTACCTTCTCTGATCCCTTGTTCCAATTTTCTAGACTAGCTAAGCTAAACTGAAAGAGAACCAGGACATGTCTTTTCTGCCATTATTTTTCCAGGCACTGCTGCCCCCTTCTGGAACTCAAAATAATTGAGGATTTTGGGGTGGGGAGTGTTAGGTATTAAACTGCAAAATCTTTGATAATATTTATCACTTTGACATGCATGTTGAATTTTAAGTTTCTTATCTGTTAATTCATACTACAACTGGTATTTATTATTTTCTCTTTGTATAGATCATTATATAGAGTATAGATTATTGAAAATAATAGATCTTAAAAATCATATTGATATATACTACAGAATTTAAAATATAGAAAAATGAACAGAGAAAGCTTCATGGGAAGGTTTTTAGAATATGAAGAAAATTATATTCACTTTAGGGATTTATTTGGGGTATTTGGAGATTAAGAGAATATTTTAAGAATATTAAAGGAGTGAAAGAGAATGAAAATTCAGATAGCAAGAGAGCCAAAAGAAAACTATCTGATGCAAACATGCATCATAATGATTCAATCACTAATAGTGACATCTTTGCTAACCTACAGGCACTAATTTTCTTCACATCCCAAGAAGGTCAAAGTAAATTTGCTTCCTTACAGAACTGATTTATGTATCTGTCAAAAGGTTCAAGGGGTGAAAAAGTGTGAAAAGTACCACATAAACAGCAAGTTCCAAACAAAAAGCAACATTAAGCTATGAGCAAATGCACATAGAAGAAAAGTCTGAAAACAGGTCACTCAAAAGTTTATGCTTTAGCAAGTAGGGTCAACATTTTTATTTCCTTTATGAAGACATTTTCACGTGGTCATCATAGTTTTGAATGTTCTAAGTTCTCTTAACACTTCAAACAAGAAACAGTAGCAAAAATAGAATGTTGTTTCCTCCCCATCCCCAAATCTTCCATCAGCACCTTTAAAGCTTAATGGGAGAACCAGAGAACATAACTGTAAAAGAGTATAACAGTTCATCAGCAATGTGAAAAGGCCTTCTTTGGAAAGTACATTAGGAAAGCGGGAAGAAACATTTGAAGACATTACTTCAAATAATGGGAAAGTCAGAATATAGGACAGAATATATATAAATCCTTTCAACCAACAGAACTAATGCAGAAGAAGATAAAGTGATACCCTGTGGAGTGCTTTGGTCTTCAATTTGAACTTCTACTTCTGGGACGATCTCCTCCTTCAGGGTGGTTTTTATCACTGGCATTCTTTCCCTTGAAACTTCAGGCCCTGGTTCTTCCAAAATTCTCCCTTGCATCTCAGTTTTTTGCATTTTCTTTGTAATGTTTTCATCCTGTTCCAGATTTTGTGAGATATTTTGTGGAGGTACCAGCTGAGTTCTCCGTGGATCAGTTTCAGAGAGAGATACTTCCTGGCTTCCAGACGAAGCTTCTATTGGCTTTTGACTCTCTGCATTCACTATTCCTAAATTCTTGCTCTTTAAATGTATTTCTTTAGACCTTTGTTGTGAAGCAGTTTTTATCATATTGGATTCTAACTGCTTGTTGTCAGTTGTCCGGCAGGGTTTTTTTTGTCTGTGTGGCTTCTCTTTGAAGTCATCATCTTCAGAATCAGAGCTAGAGTCTGATTCAGAACTTGAGGAAGAAAATGGCTCTTCATCTGCCTTCCCTAAGCCTTCTGTGGAAGAGAAAACTGGTGTTCTCTCAAAAGGAAACTGTGCCTTCTGAGGAAACGTTACCAAAGTTTTCATTGCCAAGAATTTTCTCAGATCTTCATCTGTTAATTTTACAGCTGCATCAGGTTTACAGTTAGTTATGACCTTCCCCTTATCTGTAAATTGTGGGAAAGAATTAGGAGACAGCTTTTAAAAGAAAACCAACCTCCACTTTGGGCAGGTTAATAGTTGGATTTGCTCTTTCAGTACTAATTCCAGTTGGCTAATTTCAATTTCTGAGTTGGCCCAGAAGGGATTATAATTTCTAGATAAATATTTTCAATATCACTATGATATGTAATTCTGGTATAACTGATCTGTGGAATTAACTGATACAAATTTCAATTGCTTCAGAAAAATTTCTACTAGATTTCATATCAATATAAAACATTTTAAAATATATCCTTCAGTTTAAAATATTTTAATTCAATTTATATACTGCCCATCTCACTATCCAAAGCAGTTTACAATACCATAAAAACATAAATATAAAACATTAACATTAACAAATGTTTCTTCTAGGAACCTTAGCATATTACTAGCTTGATACACTTAGGACTTGGCTGTTAATAAACTTTGTCAGACATACTCTGATCCAATCTCCAGAATTGGAGAATCATGTTGAGATATATATATATAAAGAATTCAGAATATATACCATGTTTTCCCAAAAATAAGACCCTGTCTTTTATTTTTTTTGAACCCTGAAATAAGCACTTGGCCTTATTGCTATGCACTCAAAAGCCCAATAGGGTTTATTATCAGGAGATGTCTTATTTTGGGGGAAACAGGGTAATAACTTGAAACATACAGTATGATATATATAAATATATAACTTAATAAAATAAAAGCCCCTCTATGAGGAAGATGTGTGATTAATAAGTTTGATATTATGTATTATATGATATTGATATTATATCTGTTATATATGTATGTGTGTGTGTATAATACACACATACATATATCAAACTTATTGATACATATCAAACTTATTTAATTATAAAACTATTATTTTGTTTTTCAACATATCAATGCATTTATGTATATAAATCAACAAAATCATAAGATTATGTCTGATTTACTTTGATCATTTCACATGTGCAAATTCACTGGAGAAGTCAAAAATCTAGGAATGGTTAGTGGATCAAGAAGGTGCAAGCATAGAAATTGCTGGCTTGATATCATCAAAACTGATATAAAAATGAACATCTAACAACTGAAAGAAGCTGTGCTTAACAGAGTACCATGGAGAGCACTTGTTATAAAATCACCACGAGTTGAACACAACTGAACTGTTAAAACAATTAGTTATTAAGAAATAATGGTTACTTCTCAGTAGAGGGCACCACAATTTTATCTACTCAAATCTTTCCATAACACCTCAAGTGCAATTAAAGTGGCTCTGATTAAACAATGTTTATCATTACCGGAAAAGATGCCTGGAGAGCGGTTAGAGGACCAGCCATTCCGAATCTGACCGAACACTGGTGAGGTCTCACATTAAGACCTACCTAGTGGCGATAAAAGTGGCAAAATGTAATTATTTTTCTGCTCTTAGCGCATCTGCAGATAACTGCCCAGCTGCCCTGTTTAGGGTGACCGGCTCCCTTCTCCATCTGGGAGCACTGGAGGATCCCTTGCAGGGTCGAGCTGAGGATTTTGTGTAGTATCTGCACGATAAAATCACTCAGATTCAGGAAGGCTTGGTCTCTGACTGGGTAGGTACAAGGCAGGATGATGGAGGCAGGTCTTGAGAATGACATTTGGGAGGAGTTCGACCCTGTGGCTCCCGAGGACGGGGACAGGATTCTGGGACAGCTGAATGCGACATGTTTATTGGACCCGTGTCCCCCTGGTTGGTGCTGGCCTCCCGGGAGGTTACGCAAGGCTGGCTCCAGGGGATTATAAATGCTTCTTTGAGTGAGGGTGTCTTGCCATCAGCCTTGAAAGAGGCGGTGGTGAAGCCCCTCCTCAAGAAGCCCTCTCTGGATCCAGCTGTTTTGGCTAACTACCGTCCAGTCTCCAACCTTCACTTTGTTGAGAGTGTGGTGGTGCGACAGCTTCCATGGTACCTGGATGAAGCTGTCTATCTAGATCTGCTCCAGTTCAGCTTCAGGCCTGGGCACAGCACGGAAACAGCATTGGTCGCATTGGTGGATGATCTCTGGAGGGCTCAGGATAGGGGTTGCTCCTCTATCCTAGTCCTGTTAGATCTCTCAGCGGCTTTTGATACCATCGACCATGGTATCATGCTGCGCCGGTTGGAGGGGTTGGGGGTGGGGGGCACCATTTCACGGTGATTCTCCTATCTCTCTGACAGGTCGCAGTCGGTGTTGGCAGAAGGGCAGAGGTCGACCCCAAGGCGCCTTATTTGTGGGGTGCCACAGGGGTCAGACCTCTCACCCCTCCTGTGGTGAAGCCGCTGGGCGAGATCATCTGTGGTTTTGGGGTGGAGTTCCATCAGTACACTGATGACACTCAGCTGTACATCTTCACCCCAGGCCATCCCAATGATGCCCTTAAAGTGATGTCCTGGTGCCTGGAGGCCGTGCGGATCTGGATGGGGAGAAATAGGCTCCGACTCAACCCTTCCAAGACCAAGTGGCTATGGCTTCCAGCGTCCCAATATAGCCAGCTGATGCCATCACTGGCTTTTGGGGGTGAGTTACTGGTCCCCACGGAGAGGGCTCGCAACTTGGGCATCCTCCTGGGCACATGGCTGTCTTTAGAAGAGCATATGACGGCCTTGGCCAGGGGGGCTTTTTATCAGGTTTGCCTGATTCGCCAGTTGCGTCCCTTTCTGGATCGGGACTCCTTAGGCACTGTCACTCAGGCACTCGTCACTTCTCGCCTGGACTACTGTAATGCTCTCTACATGGGGCTCCCCTTGAGGAGTACCCGGAGGCTCCAGCTGGTGCAGAATGTGGCTGCATGGGGGTTTATGCGAGCGATGGGGCGCTCCCATGTGACACCTCTCCTGCACGAGCTGCATTGGCTCCCAGTGGTCTTCCGGGCGTGCTTCAAGGTGTTGGTTACCACCTTTAAAGTGCTCCATAGCTTAGGGTCTGGGTACTTATGGGACTGCCTTCTGCCACCGATAGCCTCCCACTGGCCAGTACGCTCCCACAGAGAGGGACTCCTCAGCGTGACGTCAGCCAGGCAATGTCGGCTGGCGACCCCCAGGGGGAGGGATTTCTCTGTGGCAGCACCTGTCCTTTGGAACAACCTGCCCCCGGAGATACGTAGGATCCCAGATCTCCGTGCTTTTCGCCGTGCCCTTAAAACTTCTTTATTTCATCAAGCTGGGCTGGCTTGACACCCCCCCCCCTTTAGATAGATATTTTTTAATTACTAATTGATTTTAGTTGGGGTGTTTTAAATTTTATTGGGCCAAAACTTGTTTAATTCTTTTAAAATAATTTTAAATTTTGTATGTGATGTTTTTATTCTTGGCTGTTCACCGCCCTGAGTCCAGCAGGAGAAGGGCGGTATAAAAACCTAATAAAATAAATAAATAAATAAATAAATAAATCATAGATGGCAGGTAGGCAGAGAAATTGTTTTCAAGGCTGTTTAACCATGCAAAGCATAACAATGAAATAAAGATATGAGGCTTTATTTTTTTACGTAAACAGCAATTGATGACAAACTAATAAACCCTTTTTAATGTATTGGGAAAGAGGTATCTATGCATATTAGTGATGCTTACAAGTTTTATTAGCACAAAACAATTTTGCCTTTTTATTTCCACATTATAGCACTGGAAAACCATGAGAAGATTAAGTTCTAATGCTTTTTAAGTCATTCTCTGTCTTCATTTTTTTCAGGTTACTCAAATCAAACTGACAAACTTTTTGATAGAGACAATATGAGCTTTTAATAATTATTTTAGAAATGTTAGATAAAATAGAGTTACAGAACTTAACATAAGAGACCTAATGCTGCCTTAATCATCCAACTGTAATAATAGAGAATAAACATTTTAAAGCATGATACGCAAAAACCAATTATGCTGCATTTTTTGAAACCTGAATATTAAATCATGTTAATTTTAATTCAAAGATCATAGCTATTTAAGTTTTCAAGTTCTGATCTATTGAAACCCTAATGATATATTTTCTTCTTGAAATATATATATATTAAAAGTTGTTAGAAACTGCTATATAGAATGTTATAGTTCATGAAGCAGAAAATAAGCAGCATTTGGGGCTGTTAAGGAAAAATGCTAGCATACATGCAGGCAATATTTTAAAGTCATTGTGATTATAAATTTTTCAGAGACTCTTTCCCAGACAGCATACATTCATTGTATGTTACAGTACAATAAATTTCTTTCAGACTTTCTATGATTTCATATAGAATCAAATTAAATATTGCTTAACACATTGTAAGCCGCCCTGAGTCTCCGGAGAAGGGCGGCATATAAATCAATTTTTTAAAATATATATATATATATATATATATATATATATATATATATATATATATATTTCTTAATTAATTTAAGATGTGTATGGCCACATATTTTAAAACAACTTTCACAACAATAAAATTATAAAAATCATAAAAACATAAACAACTAGAAACTCGCACTTCCATCAACCTTCCTGGGCACTCGAACAACTCTCCGCAGGCTCCACCTCTTTATTATAATGCCTGTTGTTTTATTTGCTTTCTGGAAGGCTAACAGGGTGAGGATCTATCGCATTGCCAGGAAAGTGTGTTCCATAAGTTAGGGACAGCTATGGAAAAGGCATACTTCCTAGGTCCCACTAGATGAAAATATTTCAGAGAAGGGACCTGAAGCATGCCCATTCTATCCAATCGCTTGGGATGGCTGATACCTTCAAGGAGAGGCAGCTTTGCAAATGGCCTGGTTTTGTACCATGTAGAACTTTAAAGTTAATGACTATCAATCTGAATTGCACTTGGGAGGAAGTGGCACATTATGTGTGCCACTGTATTCTACTTCCAGGTGGTCTTCACTGGCACGCCTGAGAATAGCATGTATGGACACACACTTAGCTCTTCCTATGAGATCCCTAAAGAAAGCATCAGTGGCAGAGGGTAGTCACATGGATCCAAAAAAAGATGCAGCTCCTATAAGGTATTTCCAATAGATGCTAAGTGGCCATTCGTGTATATTCTGAGTCACATTACCCTTTAAACCTGGATCTGTACAGAGTTATATAATACCATTATACTATCAAGTTTATGTTCAGCAAGTCTAATTTTATCCAGTATTAGGCAGCAAATCAGAGAATGTATGAAATGAAGATATAAAGGCCTTTTTAAATAAAGTTAACTTGCTAAAGTTAGATGACACACAAAAATAATTTTTATTTGCTCCTCCCTTTGTAGGTACAGATAGGTAGGATTTAAAAGAAATAATTGTTTAAAATGGGAAGTGGTAAAACACTAGGAATGGATGGATCCCGATTGAGTGGTATAAGACATTTAAAGATTTTTTGCTGCCAAAATCCTGTGAATTGTCTGATGAGATATTTCATAAAGGAAAGCAGCAGCATTTAATCAGGCCTATATTACAGTTCTACCAAAAGCAGGAAAAGACTACATTCAAGTGTGCTAATTAATATCCAATTTCATTGCTTAATATTGTACAAAGATATTAAATTTGTGTATAGTTATATTTTAAAAAATTAAATACTTCTCCATATATTTTAGATCTATAACTCCTAGCATTCAGAATTAGCATGGAATTACAACACCATCATATCTCGAGGTCATCACATTGGAAAAGGATAATTTAAAGGCTTGTGAAAGTCTTCATATTTGGTTAGATGTCAGTCCTCTTGTGTATGATATCAGAGATTTATAGCTTGTGTTTTTATTATGTGTTTTGAATGATATGGTAGTTACTGAACAGTCTCTTTATTTTGCTCCTATGAGAACCCATACTATTAGTTTAAAAACAAAATATTTACATATATCTATCAAATAGGATTTTTAACAGCTTTCACTGATACCATTGAGAAGTTTGCTTAAATATTAATTCCTGTAAAGTCAGATCTAAGAACAGGAGGTGGCAGGCAGAAAGAGAAAAAAGGATATTGTAGAATTGCATGGATGAGGAAATGAGACTGTGTGTGCGAGAGAGAGGAGGAAGAGGGAGAGAGAGAGGGGGGGGGGAGAAGAATAAACGTGGGTGACTTTCCATTTAATGGATTTTTCCATGGGAAATATGGTTTTTGGAATGGCAGAGCAATAATATTTTATTTTAGTTTTAAATATAATTCTTTTGAGTAAGAACATTCATCCTATAACAAAACCCACAAAACAGCTTTGAATCTTCACATCCTACAAAACATGAAAAATAGCAATTGCTTAATTAATGTTGCTTCAATAATAATTTTTTTTTGGCAATAAATATTTTAAATTGTCTTACCTTTTGGGAAGCCTTTTTTAGAATCACCAGATTTGGTGCAGAGATAAAGAGAAGGCATACTTCGTAGACCCCATGCTTGCTGTGATACAGCCTATAAGAATCAGGAAAGATACTTGATGAACAACTTTTTAATTAGTCTGTATTTTTCAAAAATATGTACAGCATACAATAACATAGTCATAGATGAGTAACAAGCTCGTGAAATAGTGCTAATAAAATAGCTTGCATAAGAATTCCTTGTGAAAAATTCTAAAATCTTATTTTCAGTTAAAAGAAAGGCTTGTTGCTATACAAAAGGTAGTCCTTGACTTACAACCACAATTGAGCCCAAATTTTATGTTAAGTGAGACAGTTTTTAAGTGAGTTTTGCTCCATTTTACGACATTTCTTGCCACAGTGGTTAAGTGAACCACTGCAGTTGACAAATTAGTAACCTGGTTGTTAAGTGAATCTGGCTTCCCCATTGACATTGCTTGTCAGTAAGTTGCAAAAAGTGATCACATGATCCCCGGATGCTGCAATGGTCATAAGTATAAACCAGTTGCTAAGCATCTGAATTTTGATCACATGACCATGGGGAAGCTGCAAAGTTTGTAACTGTGAAAAACGGTCATATCACTTTATTCAGTGCCGTTGTAACTTTGAATGGTCACTAAATGAACTGTTGTAAGTCAAGGATTACCTGTAATATATTTGCAGTGCATTATTAATAAAGCAGATTATGCAAATATATTTAAAAATATTAAACCACATATTGTCTCTCCAATATTGTATCTAATTAAGTCTGTTTTTTTGTTTTTTTTAAAGATTTCCGGGCGATCACATCTAAAGTTTAACCTAAGCAACTAATGACCTATACCATTTCTAGCTGTTTTTACACAGAAATAAGAATAATTAGCTTAATTTTGCTTGCATTTTCAAATAAGCTGTGCAATTCATAGAAATACAGGTAATCCTCGATTTACAACCATTTGCTTAATGACTGTTCAAAGTTACAATGTCACTGTAAAAAGTGAAATCCTGGGCTGATGAACTGTTGCAGAGGGGTCTTTGGACTAGATCTGTCCCTTAGACTCGGAAGACCAAGAGGAACAGGCAAGTTCCTTGGAGGTCAGAGGAAATTCTCTCCGACTCTGCAGTGGGGGGCGGCGGCCATTACGACCGCCAATAAGCTGGGGCAACCGGACCAAGCATTGTGCAGGGGCGGAGAATTGAGTGGAATATTGATGCCGGATGAGTGACATCTAACTCATAGGCAGAAAGAAAAAAAAAAGAGGATTTTCAAAATAATTGTAAATGTCCTGGTGCTATAAAAGCGGCTAATAGGCATGGGAAATGACGGAAGAAGAACATTAAGGCAGAAGTTATAAAGTGACAAAACCCGATCAGAAAATTATTTTTTTGAATTTAAGTATTTGGAGAACTTTAAAAAAAAATTAGAATTAAGAACCCAAAAAGATTCTTCTTTAATTTAGGAACCTTAAAGGGAGGAAGATTAAAGAATGAAGAAAAACTTGTAATAGAAAGGACCAGTTAATGACTCTAACTTGAAAGTAAATTGGAATGTAACGTGGAATTTGGACTAGGCAAATCTGGACTGAATTTTAAACTGATTTGGTGTATATAAAGGTGAAAAAAAAGAAG
Organism: Ptyas mucosa; assembly: GCA_012654045.1. Lineage (NCBI taxonomy): Eukaryota > Metazoa > Chordata > Lepidosauria > Squamata > Colubridae > Ptyas > Ptyas mucosa. The sequence continues at coordinate 35,905,223 of WNWU01000016.1, read as the reverse complement.
AAAAATTAAATAAATAAAAACTGTTAAAGTGGACTTCAAACAAAATGGGTGCTTTTCAAGCTTGTTGATTGTAATTGTAGATTGTAGAGAGCCATCTTCAGGAGTAAAAAAAATTATTACAACACTGAATCTTTGTTTTGGAAAAAAACAACTTGGAATTTGAAAGGGATAACAACATGTGAGAATTTTTAAGGAGGCTTTGTTTGTTCACAAGTGTTTTGGCTTTGAGGGGAAAAAAAGAGGATTACAACGTAACTTCAATTGGAATAATATCAACCTAGAAAGAACAAAATGGTACAGGAACTTAAGGAAATGATGAAAACGATGTACTTATCATTGAAAGTGGAAATAAGGGAAATGAGCACAATGTTGCATGGAAAATTGAAACTTGATGACCAAAAAATTGACTTAGGATACATTCAAGTTGACAAAGAAATAACTAATGAGAAGCAAGAAAAAGAGACTGACAATAAAGAAGAAGACAAAGACAAGGAGATTGATTATGGAAAATTAAATGATTATGTGGGTAGTAATAAAAAGGAGAACTTTAAAAATTACATTGGGATTAACAATGGAAGAAATAGAAAAAGGGGAAAGAAACAAACAAAGAAAAGAGGGTGGAATAGAAAGAATATAAAAACCTTAAACGATTACATTGGGATTATCAGTGAGAAAATAAGAAAAAGGGAAAAGGGATGGAAAATAATCGGAAAGACACAGCAAAACAGAAGAGTTTATGACCTTAAAAAACAAAATGATTATACTGGGATTAACATTGGAAAGATAAGAAAAAGGGAAAAGAGAGTTCAGGATTTTAAAGTACAAAAGAAAGAAGGGGAAATAAAAATAAAAATAAAATAAAATAGAAAGGGAGAAAGAAATGGAAGAGGAATATGGGCTAAATGAAATGAATTCTAGAGAAAAGATGAAATTGTATCTTTAATGAAGTGATTTTAAACTATATGGATGTATGGTGAATATAATAATTGGAATATTTTTAATTAATGAAGGAAACTGTAATAACAGGAATATTCTTAATTACATATTTGGAATTTAACTAAATAAGAAAAGAAAGCTGAAATGATATTAGATTATGAATTAATTGTATATATTTAACTGGCTTTTATAAAATGTTAAGTGTATTATTTGGAACAGCTGATAAAGAAAAAATTATCTGAGATTGGAACAAGAGAATTTAAGAAAATAATTGGGAATTGTATTATGTTGTATGAATTTAAATTTAGGGGTACTGGAGTAAGATTGATACTTAATTGATTTTTTATTGAATATGTTTAACTAACTAGTGAAATTATAACTGGATTATTTTTAAAATAAGAGATAAGAATATAAATAATTGATGAAGTAATAGAATGGTAATAATGAATTATTTAAGTCAATATGAAGAAATGACAAAATGTAGGGATGTTTAAGAATTGAAAATAAGACCCAGAAATAAGAAGTTTAATATATGAAATTGTAGTAGTCGGAACATTTGGATAAATATATTTAATTGGTTTTTACTAATATGTTGAAATGTATTATTTGGAACAGTTGATAAAAGAATTATTGGTGATTAGAATAAGAGAATTTAAGGAAATAATTGGGGATTGTACTATGTTATGTGAATTTAAATTTAGGGGTTGAAATTTTAAGGAGGGAAAAGAAAAATTGAACTATATTAGGATGCGAAGTTAAGATGAAGGGTAATATTGGTTTCTTAAAATTAGAGCGAATAAATGTTATGAGAAAAATTGAATATATAAAATTGTGTTAAAGATGAACAAAAATCTGTATAAATTTAAGACCAGGCCAATATTCTGTTCAGAAAAGATGTATTGTATGTTTGTTTGTGTATTTAAAAAATAAAAAAAATTTACAAAAAAAAAGGCGGCGTGTTCTCTCCATTGCTCTTCTGTCTCTATACCAATGACTGCATCTTTAGGGATCCCTGTTAAAGTATTGAAGTTTGCAAATGATACAACAGTCATTGGTCTCATTCAAGATAATGATGAGTCTGCATATGGATGGGAGGTTGAACAGCGGTGCAGATGGAACAACCTGAAACTACACATGCTTAAAACTGAGAATGGATTTTAGGAAGAGCCCTTCTATTCTACCACCTCTTACTATATTTGGCAGCACAGTATGGGCAGTAAAGTTCTTCAAATTTTGGGGTTCCATAATCTCCCATTAAAAAGGCACAACAAAGAATGTTCTTACTGCGTCAAGTTAGGAAGTTCAGGCTGCCCCAGGAGCTGTTGATATTTATTCAACAGCTAAGTACTTATTAGCAGCTAATAATTTGAGTTTGAGGAATTATTAAGTCAGTCATTTGTACTTTTATAACTGTCTGGCTTGCTACAGCAACCAAACAGGATAGGTACAGACTCCATCAAATATTTAGGACTGCAGAAAGAATAACTGCAACCAACCTGCCTGCCTGTCATAGAAGATGTGCATATTGCCGGGTCAGAATAAGGGCTGAGAAAATATCTAAAGATTCCTCATATTCTGGACATAAACTGTTCAACTCCTCCCCTCAGGAATCCATTATAGTGCATTGCATGCCAAAACAACTAGACACATATAGTTTTTTCCCTTGTGCCATCACTCTGCTGAACACCTCTCGCAGTACTGTCAAATGTCTATGTATTTACCCATATTGTATGGCGTTACCATTATCCTTATCTTCTTTAGTACCCTCTGTTATTGGTATCATTGCTATGATTATTATTACTCTGTACATGGAGAGCTTCTCCATTGGAAACAAATTCCTTGTGTGTCTAATCACACTTGGCCAAATAAATATTCTATTCCTATTCTATTCTATTAAGAAATGAATTGATAAATAAAATTCAAGTCAATTCAGCCAGAACTCTGCAAGAACCCAAGCAACATCAGACCCTAACATTATACCCATCAGAAACTACAATGGTCCACCCTTGAATAAGTAAAATATTGTCAGAGAGAAAATTTGGATACCACAAATATTCCTGTCCTAATTATACTAAAACAATGAAAAAATTTCTTTTGTCAGTTTTATCTACTCTACCAAGCAAAGAAATACTGTACGTATTACCGGTACTGCTTGGAACCTCTCATGTCAGGCAACTTTCAAAATAAAATTCACTCTAGCCACAATTGATTTCAAGAGCTCAAGGTGCTTCATATGAAATCTTAACATTTTCTTTATAGCACTGCTTCTGTCTTTCCTGCCACCACTGCCCTTTCTCTCTTCCCTGCCCCAAGGGTATGTTCATTTCAGTTTTTCTCAAAACTATTAGGCACGTATTTGATAAAGGGGGCTGAGACTCGCGACAATTTATAAGATAAGAATTGTAACCCTTCTTGATTATGTTTTTACTCGCTAGTAGTTGATTCTTCGCCTTGTAAACTAGAAAATAATCCTCGTGTAGTCTACGTCAAGATAGTAGTAGATACCCCGAGTAAAATGAGTAGATGTCCTGAATCAAATGATACCAGCTGGAAACGTCAGGTCAAATCCAAACAGACAATAAATCTAATTATTGGCACAGACATACGACGGAGCAATTGCTCATAGCGGCGGACGCCTAACAGGAAAACGGAATCTACAAGCAACTCCTTAATGAATCTTATCCTCCATTACCTTAAACGCCGCGACACGACCGCAGCGAGTCACCAGGGAGGCCGCCATCTTGGCGTCTCACAAAACCTGTTCGGCGTCCTCCTTTGGCCGAAAAGAAAAGGTTCCCACCCCATTTTCCTCCCGCAACCGCTGTCCGGAGGCAAGTACTGTAAGCCGCTCACGTGGGTAGGAAGTGTTTGTGTTGCTTAGTAGCGGCGGGAGATGGAACGGAGAGTTCCCTTTAGTTTGAGAGATAAGAATTGTGTGGAGGGACTCTCCTCCGTTCCCTCCATACTTATAAACCCAGATGGACGGACGGACGGACATGAACAGAGCTTCAGCGAAAAATGTTGGAAGGACGTCCTTGGATCGTTATCCTGAGTGCAATATGGGGGGTGGGGGGTCCTTAGTGCTTTCTGAGCTTCTTTTCTTGCAGACGTTTCATTACCCAAACTAGATAATCTCATCAGCACCAAGGACCCCTCATTTCAACCCTGCAAACATTCCCCTTCATGAGGGCATTTCTTTTCCTTTTATTTTATTCCATTCCCAATAAAAGGGATAAATAAATCAATATTAATCAATAAAGAATAAAGAATTATGTTCTTTCCCCTCTATGATGGCGCCTCCCCCAGGGCATTCATTATCAAGAGAGGAGATTATGGAAACCTATGGCAGACTTCTGTTGGAAATAGCGATTAGACTTTTCATCTTCTGATAGTTCTGTTCCCACAAAGGATTGAGGAGTAAATTCTAGCCACATTAGCAATTCAGGTTCCTAACCATTTATATGCTCATCTCTATGGCAACCCGGGCTTTTCTGAGGTCATCATTAGTAGGCCGGGGGATGACATCATTAGCTGGTGACGAGTCTCGGGCGATCCAACGTGGGTCTGGCCGTGACGATGGAGGCGGCTGATGTTGCTGGAATCGCGAGTGCTGCTCCGAAGCTCCTCGTTTGCGAGGATCTGATGGTGGTTAGCGGCGGCACGAAGTTCTTCGCCGCTAATTATAAAGAGACCAAGTGAGTGAACGGCTGTGTGTGTCTGAAAGGTTGGAGCTTAAATAAACTTTCACCTGCCTTTTGGTCTCTAGATCAATACTTCCGTTACTGTTAACAGATGGATACGGATTGGCATAATGGGAATGACAGTCCAATATATTTTGAAGGAATGTGGGGCTAGTTTACGCATTGTACATGTACAGACCTGACAGTGGAAGTCTAGCAAAGAGGCAAAGGTAAAGTAATACGGAGAAAAAGAGAGTGGAGCTTCTATCAACTGTGCACACTTAAATTATGAGACTACTAACGTGAAGAAAGAGCCGGTTTGGTGGAGCAATTAAGGCACCAGACTAGAGGCTGCTGGTTTTGGTGACCTTGGAACAGGCACTCTCCCTCAGCCTTAGGAAGGAGGCAGTGGCAAATAATGACCAAAAAAACCTTGTGAGGAAAACTGCAGGGACTTGTCCAGGCAGTTGCCAGGAATCATCAGTAACTAAAAGACACCAAAACAGACTCAAAACCCACATTTGGAAGTTTCTAAAAAAAAGTATTGTTTCCAATAGTAGCAATAATTATCTTTCATAGTGATTCAGTAACTCTCCAAAAGCCTTTTTAAAAAAAAGTATGAATTGTGTGTGATGGAAGACTTCATTCTAAGTATCTATATGGGGATAAACTCTACCAAGCATGATATACCTAGGAAATTTCTGACCACCTCTTAAAAGTCTTCTCTTTAACACTTTCTCATTCACAGGATAGAGGAAGGTGCAAAATATTGCCTGTATTTGAGTAGAATCTAACCAATATCTAATTAATGGAGAACATTTAAGAGACCAAATGGAAATATTGAGAACTTGTGGACATTTTAATTTATTCTTAGATTTCTACATAGATTTTTTGGTGAAGGTGCTTTCTTTATTATAAGATGTATTTTTCTTAATAGACTGTAGGGATCCTGTGGATATACTATATCTTAATTTCAGCATAGAATCTGACAAACGGTGTGATAGTAATCTGATTTGTAAGTCAACATAGGCTATTGGGTATTTGTTAATTAGCTGACAAATGTTAAGGGTTTGGCAGATTGAGAGATGGAGGAAATATTTTGCAAATTTTAGATGAAAGAAAACGGTATGAGATAACATACTGTAGAAGACAGAAACAAAAGAAGTGGGATGAAAGAGTACTTCAAGCAGCATACAAGCTAAAAAATAAAGGTAAAATAACAATAAAGTAGAAACATGAAAAAAGAAATCAAATGAACAGAAACAAGATAGGGGTATATATTTGGCTTGACATTCATATTCAGAAGAAGTATTTTGACTTATAACTGACCACGTTGAATATACGGTTGCTGAAAAGGCAAATTCAGTTTTACCCTGTATCAGTAGGTATATTGCTCCACTATATTTGCATTGATCATGTTCTACCGCAAGTATTATTTTCTGTTCTAGGCTTCATATTTTAACAAAGATTCAAAGAAATTGGAATAGGTGCTGAGAATACCAACAAGTGAAATTAGGTTTAGGTCTGGGGAAAAAAATAGAGCTGTAGGTTGCTAACCTATTGATATAGGGAGCATTACTCTGTTTTTGAAGAGTTCAACACGAGATTGCTTCCATAGAAAATATTTATCTGAAGTATATTCATTTCCTTGACAGCAATGATGATCTTTTCATTTATGACTGTAGTACTGCAAGCAAAAAACTTCAAGAAAAACAAGAAAGGTGAGAGTATTTAATTTCCCAGGTATATAAAACATTACTTCTACTGCAATCTCATATCAAAGAACAAACAACCATGCTAACTGGGGATAATTGAATCTATAATTAAGCATCTCTAGAGATACTTTTGGAAAATATGGCATTTACCTCTCTTAGATAAGCATTGCCTATAAGAGGGATGTCTTTTCTACCATGATATCAGTTAAAACACAAAGTAAAATTAAATAATTAAAATTAATACTAAGAAATGGCTTCCCTTGTTTCTTAATTTTTTTATCCCAAAGGTGCTTTTTAAGAGGCAATTGGACTTTCTGGGTTGTTGTTTTTTTGAAGACGTTTCGCCTCAAAACATCTTCAAAGAAAAACCAGAAAGTCCAGTTGCCTTTTGAAAAAGCACCTTTGGGATAACCATGACCTGGATAACTGAGAATCTCCATAGATATTTATTTTTTTTACACAATCAAAGAACAGATATTCTGTAAAATAATTGAAAATTTTATCTCAGAAAATATAATTTGAAATGCTTGAAAAGGTTTATTTTTGAATCAAATGTTTCATGCTTTTTCTCTCTTTAGTGAGGATGGAAAGCCACTAGGCAAAACAAATAATATCCTTGCCTGTGCATTTTCTTCATCAGGGAAGTATTTTGTTCTGACTGATGACAACAAACAATTAATTCTTTTCTGCACAAAGCCTTCCTGGGAATGTCTGAGCATAAGGTATGGGAAGGAAAATGTTTTAAAATATTTTTATAAATCTAAGCATTAATAACAGAAATTATGCAAGTTTTCCATAGGGAGCCAGTTTGGTGTAGCAGTTAAGTTACTATAAATATTTTTCTGTTGCTCTGCAAATTCTTTTGGATAAGCCAATGGCTTCATAATCACTTTCCATGACATTGCAAATCTCCCAAACCATGTCAAGCCTCACATACTTGTGATGCAAGGTTTTGGTTGTGTTTTTTCTTTTGCTGTGAACCTAATACAGCTGTGTCCAAGCTGATGTCTCAGGCATCTTTCCCAACTCATTTTTAGAATTCTAGGAAATTATGGGTGTTATAGATTTGTTACGCTTTTGTTGGTCACATGTAGACCATGTTAGGTTCTGAAATTCAAAAATGTTGAATTATGTCTATTTTTTTTCAGACCTGTCATGAGAAGATGTACCTCCCTGATAATAACATCTGCAGAAGACAAAATTTTGGTTGCTGACAAATCTGGCGATGTGTATTCTTATTCAATAATAGAACCAAAAAATGCAGGAACAATTGAGCTTGGACACTTGTCTCTTTTGTTGGATTTGGTACACATGAGTTTTTAATGGATATTTCCAATAATATATTTTATTAAAGATAATCAAATTTAAGTCCATCTTCATCAGGCAGGGAAGGTATGTTACAGATCCTGTCAGATAAAGAATTCCAACTGGCAGGGTCCAAGAAGAGGGCCTTCTATGTCATTGCCCCTGCCCTGTGGAACATTTTCCTCCTGACCTTCCGGAAAGGCGTAAAAGCTTTTTCTGAGATCTTGTTTGGGACTCACATAGCTGCATACAGGCATGAGGCTGGCTAGTGTCCTGAAAGCCCTCTCCCTGCCTTTTAATTAAGTTTGACACTTTTTTTAATACATCCGTACTTTTTTTAAAAAAAAAATATGTATATACTATTTTTTATGGGTTGATATTTTATCTCTACACAGCCCAGAGTCACTCTGAGGGAGATGGGCAGTTTTAAAAATTGATAAATAATTTGATAAAAAAATAAATCTTATTTTTCCCCCCTCTCAGAATCACCCCTATGAGGTAGTTTGGGCTGAGAGGTACTGTGTACTGCATAGTTACTTAATGAGTTCAACTCTGTCAAATGAGACTAAAAAATTAGATGATTTTCTGTATATTAGCAATTATTAAGACAAATGCATATATATGTAAACAGGTTTGTAAAATGTTGTAGACCGGTAACTTTTCAATATTCCTTCTGGTCTTTCTCAGATTATCAGTTTGAAGCCAAACAAATGATACAGTTGGTGTGTGGATGATTATGCCTGAACATGCCATTGATCATATTTCTATTGCTCTGTTATCATTAGACATTGAGTCCTGATGACCAGTATATTGTAACAGCTGATCGAGATGAGAAGATCCGAGTTAGTTTGACTAAAGCACCGCATGTTATAGTGTCCTTTTGCCTGGGTCACAGAGAGTGAGTAACCAAAAAACTTTTCCATGAGATTGAAAGGAAACTCCTCCTCTTTACTAACACAAGGAAACAAGAAGAAGGAAGACATATTTAAGCTCAAGTTTAATAACAGCTAGTATTCTAATCAATCTCTTGGGATCAGAAATGCTTTAGACTACTTAAAAATAATAATAAATGTTCACTTCCTTGGATTATTTTTAAAGAATCCATTCTAACTCTGATTTGGGAAGAAATAAATAAATTGGATGCTGAGGGAATTCAGATTTTCAGAAAAGCTTATGTTGTTATTGTCAAAATGTAGCTAACATGTCATCCATTAGAACATTCCCTAGCCTAAAAAGCATTTGTTAATAAAAAATCTAAGAGTATTTAAAAGAATTATTATTTTCTTTTACGTGCATGTGTGTGCATGCACATCCTTCTTTCTGCATACCCACTGATAGTCTTAGTCTCCAATGAAGGATAAGAATTGAGACTTCTCAATTCTGCTAACCTTGCAGTTTGAAAGCATGCAAATGCAAGTAGATAAATAGGTACCACTTCAATGGAAAGGTAACAGCATTTTGTGCACCCTCAGCATATATAGTCATGCTTTGTTTCTAGTGGCAATAAATTAATCTTAATGTTCAAAGAAACACTTCACTAGGAGATTGCTACTTATAGGTATCATATACAAATCTACATTAATATGATACTTGAAGTCCCAATACTTCAGCTTGATCATGAAATAAAATGGAGGTCTACAATTCAGTTTAGAGTTACGGTATATACTCGAGTATAAGCCGACCCGAATATAAGCCGAGGGCCCCAATTTTACCACAAAAAACTGGGAAAACTTATTGACTCGAGTATAAGCCGGGGGTGGGAAATGCAACGGCCACTGGTAAATTTCAAAATAAAAAGACTGGTCAAAAGTGCGAGGACCTGTCAGAAATCACTTTTTTCAGCCCTCTGGGTAGTCCTTTTGTGCATATGGACTACTCAGAGGGCTGAAAAAGTAATTTTTGACTGGTCCTTGCACTTGTGACCAGTCCTTGAACTTACGACTGTCCTCACATTTTACATTTTTGCCCTATCTTGTCACCATGGTGAAGAGAAGCAGTTGTGAAATGAGTGACACGGTTGTTAAGAATGCTACAATGGGCATAAATGATGACCAGTCATAAGTGCGAAGACCGGTCAAAAGTGCGAGGACCTGTCAGAAATGACTTTTTTCAGCCCTCTGGGTAGTCCTTTTGTGCATATGGACTACTCAGAGGGCTGAAAAAGTAATTTTTGACTGGTCCTCACACTTGTGACCAGTCCTCGAACTTACGACTGGAGAAGGAAGGACAGGAGGGGGGCGCTGGGGGGGCGCTGTCCAGCCAGGTCAAGTGCAGGACCAGGTATTAAAGGAGGAATCATCTGTGCTTGGAAGAGGATTGTGAGGGGGGGAACAAATCCCACCCCACCCGGCTTTCCTTTTACCTTTCTTTAACGCGTCCCGCTTCCCTCCCCAAACCTTGGAAGGCAGTGTCCTCCGCGCTGCCTCTGAGTTAGCAGCTTCCTTCTTTCCCCGAAGCCCTGCCAGGCTTGCCTGCCTTCCCAAGGTTTGGGGAGGGACACACTCCCTCTCTCTCCCTCTCTCTCCCTCTCTCTCCCTCCCTCCCTCCCTCCCTCCCTCCCTCTCTCTCTCTCTCTCTCTCTCTCTCTCTCTCTCTCTCTCTCTCTAAGCCTTCGAGAGCTGAGGCTTTTCTTTCCCCCCTCCTGCAGCCAAACACACACACACCTTTGAAGCCTTCGAGAGGCTTCAGAAGCCAAGGGCTTTTTTTTTCTTTTCCCCCTCCTGCAGCCACATCGAGGGCTTTGTGGCGCGGAGGACTCTGCCTCCCAAAGTTTGGGGAGAGAAGCAGGGGCGTTAAGGAAAGGTAAAAGGGAAGTGGGGTGGGGGTGGGCGGCAAGCTGGCATGGGGACACCGGGAAGGCAGCGTGGAAGGCAGGCAAGCCTGGCAGGGCTTCAGGGAAGGAAGGAAGCTGCTAGCTCTCTTCCCCACAGCCGGGTGGCCCTGCCAGGCTTGCCTGCCTTCCCGGCGGTCCCCGTGGTCAGGCCTGCTTGCCTGCCTTCGCAAGCTGGTCTCGGGGATGCTGGGAAGGCTGCGTGGAAGGCAGGGAAGCATGGCAGGGCTATGGGCTGCAGGGAAGGGAGTAGGGGGAGGCAGGCTGGGATGGTGGGTGGGCAGGGGTGGGTGGGCAGGGGCAGCTAGGTAGGCTACGACTCGCAGGCTTACCTGGCAGGCGTAAGACTTCAGGCAGGCAAGCTGCAAGCGAGGACCCACACAGTACAAGTGAGGAGTGACTGGGTGGAGGGGGAGCGGGGGGAGCGAGCATCCCTGCAACCCCGGGAGCCAAAATGGTTGCAGGGAAAAAGGCATTTTTTTGTGTGTGACTCGAATATAAGCCTGAAAAACGTGCTGAAAAACTCGGCTTATATTCGAGTATATACGGTATACATTATCTTATTCTAGTTTTTTTTTTCTTTTATTTGTCACTGTTATGTAAAAATTGGAGAAGAATTTCAAGAATCTGAATAGATTGCTGGACTATTTTTAAAACTTATTTATTAAAAAGAAAAAAATATTAGGGTAAATTTTTTATATGCAGATTTTTCTAGAAATGCAAGGAAAGATATCAGTCTCGGTACAAAATTTCTTGCACAGCTGTATATACATATAATTTTACTGTTTATTGCTTTTGTTTCAATTTATTTTTTTCTGTCTAGATTTGTCAGCAGAATATTGGTACCACCAAACTTTTCTGATCTTCTTTTATCTGCTTCCGGGGTATGTAAATTATCTGGGATTCTTTACATTTAGAATGTTAATAAATGCTTATAAAAATGCTTTTTTTCTCTTTCCTCTAATGTAAAAGATTCAATTTCTCTTGCTGCCTCTCGTGTTTTTGGCCGAAACATGAAGAATGATTAACATTGTAGGGAATCATCATTTTCCCATGTGTTTTACACCACATTATTCATTATTAATATCTACTTAAACTCAATATGAAATATAGTAATATGTTATTAGAAATCATTAGCAATTATGAATATTTATTGCTCAATATGCATGAGATATATATGCATGTATCTTAGAGGGCTTTTAAACCATTAGTTGAATTTATAGTTTGCTAAGTCACAATGTGGTTTCTTTGTTTTTTTGCTCATCAAATTGTATTACGCACGATTTGTATTATGCACATTGTGGCGATTTACGCATCATGACCTATGCTTAAAGTTAGGTGTGGACCCAGCCATTGTAGCTTGTTTAACCAACCATAGATAAAGGAATTACAGCTTAGTATGATATCAATCTTGTTAATGTGTATACAGTATATGAGAGACCTCTCAGTGCAATTAATAAAGCCTTTCCTTTGGCAAAAATAATAATTAGCTCATCTCGTGAATTTCCTAGGATGGTACATTGAGGCTCTGGAAGTATAAAAGTGGGAAAGAACTACATTGCTTTCAATTGAATAATTTGAATATAAATGAAGCTGGTAAGAATAAGAAGGTAATTGTCTTTTGTGTGGATGTTCTCTATAATATGCATGTTTCCATTTTTCTTTACTTTTTTACACTTGTGTTTTTTGAATTAATTTATTGAACTGTCTTAAGTTGAGAGCAGGTTTATGCTACTGAAAATCAACTTTTGATTCTATAAAATATAGGTTTTTTGATAAAGAATATTTTGAGTAGAATTGTAGAATGCAATTACTTCACAACATCAGTACACTAATACTTAAAACTTTTTAGAAATGTTTCTTTGTGTTATTGGAGGCTTACTTTAATTTTTCACTGATTTTAAATAAATGCTATTAGGTTGATCTCAGAGAGGATAGTATGAGAGTATTCTGTCTGAGGAAAGCTAAATTATTCCAGATAAACATGGACAAGCAGATACTCTGTCTCTCTGTTGTACTAACCTCCATCGTGTTGCCAAGTGTACTGATAGTCTAAAAATTGTAACTAAACAATTGTGCAGTGGTTATACCAATCATGGAGGTTCAAGAACATTTTCTTTTTGCATACTAACTATTCATCCAACTTCTGCCCCCTTAGATGTTTTGTATTTTTCAACTTTCTGTCTTTGCTCAGAACAGAAATCAGGGTAGACTGAATAAGAGACAGCTTGTCTTTGTTATTAAAAAACCCCTGATATATATGTTTTTGATCCAAGGTTTCTTTTACTACTGTTCTATTTCTTCCCACACATAAAAAAATTAGCTCTTGCCAATTACGTTTACATTTCTTTTCCTCCTCAGAAATATGCAATCTCAAGAATAGCTTATTGTTGTGAAGGAAATTACATTGCTGTTTTATATGACTGGTAAGAGGAAAAAATATAATTACTGTAGAGGCAACAGACAATTACATTATTTCATTACAAGCTATGTCTGAATTCTGTAAAGTTTATACTAAACAGGTAGTCATCGACTTACTACCATTTGTTTAATGAACATTCAAAGTTACAGTGTTACTGAAAAAGGGACTTATGACCGGTTTTGATACTTATGACCATTGCAGCATCCCCACAATCATGTGATAGTTGCCATGTCCCTGGGTCATGCAATCACTTTTTGCGCCCTTCTGACAAGCAAAGTCTATGAGGAAGTCAGAGTCACTTGACAACCATGTTACTAACTTAACTGCAATGATTCATTTAACAACTGGTTAATGGTCGTAAAATGAGGCAAAGCTCACTTAATAATTGTCTTGTTTAGCAATAGAAATTTTGGATTCAATTCTGGTCATCAATTGATTAAATGACGTAAGATATGGTGATATTGTACAGGGACAATATGAAACTTATTTGAATTAAGGAATTATAATAAGTTTATAGATGATTTCTAATGAATGTTGTTGTTATTCTTATTCTTATTCTTATTCTTAATTTAATTTGTATACCGCCCTTCTCCCAAATGGGACTCAGGGCGGTGAACAGCCAAAATTAAAAATACATACAAATACAAAAGTTAAGATAATTAAAAAATACATTAAATCAATCGGCCTCCCAATTTAAAACCCCAATCATTATAAAATTAAAAATCCCATTCAAAACTATTTAGGCTAGGCCAGCTTGATGGAATAAATATGTCTTCAGGGCCTTACGGAAGGTCCGGAGGTCTGGGATCAGTCGTATTCCAGGAGGTAGCTCATTCCACAGGGCGGGTGCCCCCATTGAGAAGGCTCTCCCCCTGGGGGCCACCACAATGTTGACATTGTGAAATTACTTCGGCTACTTCATTGCAGATATTGGAGATTGTTCCTTGAAATATTACCATAGGAGTTCCTTAAGGTGGCCATATTGCATGTACCAGCAGACACTAGAGATAACTTATCCAATTTTGCAGAGCGTCTAAAGTTTCAGTTCTATATTTATTTACCTAAGAATAAGCTCTAATAAGTTCAACAAGAGTTACTTCTGATTAGATGAGAATTAATCTATATTAGGAGTCTTCAAACCTGTCAACTTTTAAGAGTTGTGAACTTCAGTTCCCCATGCTGGCTGGGGAATTCTTGGAGTCCACAACCCTTAAAGTTGATGAGTTTGGAGACCCCTTTACTACATTTGACATATCATTTTCTTAACCATGTGGGAATCATTTGATGTAATTGATGTAGGAAACCTGATGTATAAAAGTAACATAATGTTGGTTGCTTCTAAAAGTATTCCTGCAGTATCCATCTTCCAGCTGGATGCCGGTACTCAGAGCTTAATTTCTAAACAGCACATAACCTTAAGCCACAAAGGTTGGGACGTTGCATTTGAGGAAACAGGTGGGGTCTGGGTACTGCAGGAGAATCAGCAAATACCTCTTCTATTCTACCAACCTGAGGATGGACAGTGGCAGGTGAGAGAATTTTTATGATCATAGACTGCTATATGTAATTATTTCTGTGGTGTATGGCAAAAGATTCTGGCCAATTGCTGAATTACTATGGTTGGATTACCATGCATTTCTTTTTTTTTAAGATTTATTGGGTTTTTATTTTTAAACACATATCAACATCCTCTTGTTTTATTTGGTAATTTGTCTGTTCTATCTTTTCCTCCATTCTTTCCGCCGCTTCCTTTCTTTCCTAGACTCTTTGATCTTCATTCATTGCCAGTTGGGTCATATTTTCTACTTTCTCACTTAAACCTTGGATTAAGTCTTTTATCTCTCTTTGGTTCTTTATCATGGTATCCCTGATGCTTTGAAACATCCATGCCATTTCTCTTGAAATCTCACTCATTTCCCCCTGAAAAGGCATCTTGTTTTAGTTTAATAAGTCCACTTTTAGTCAGGGCCACAAACAATATATTCAGTTCCAGTTTTGCTCATCAAAGAGTTCAATAATCACAGCTTTTTACATCTCAGGGTTATTAATCAATTCCATTTAAAAAGTCCAGATAGTTTCCACACAAGAAAGGTAACTTTACCTTACTTAAAATTCTTCCTTATCACAATAGTAAAGTAATTAATTGTAGGACAGTAAGTATCACCATAATCCTTCAAAAAGATGTTGCTTATTTCTTCTGTCAAAATTTCCCTAGATTTGTATGGTTGTAGTATATTCCATTCACCAGTAGATGGCAGCATCAACAGAGGTTTCAGCATTGTTTCAAATGTGATAAATTAAGATCCAAATTTAATTCAGTTTCTAAAGACAAAATTAGATACGCGAATCAATGTTTAGGCTGCCTCTTCTCCTCATCGTGGCTGAGAGGGAAAGAAAAACCTGTGATTCTCCGCGACCATGCAGGGCACCCCTCTTTGCTTCGCCTCCTCTACAGGGAAGCTTCGGCTTCTCTCAAAGCCCACCAACAAGGAGGATTTGGCATGGGAACACGGAGACCTCTTCTCGAGTCTGATCTCACCGCGATGTCAACCCGAAGTCCTGATTACCGTGTATTTCTGTAGTGTAAAACTACAGCTCTTTAATGATTTTTCTATGGCTGATGTTTGTTTTGCTAGTTCTAAACAAGAAAATATAGTTCAATATAGATCTTTCAGATTAAAATTTAGAGTATTGTTAGGCAATATGTACCCTGTTTTCCCCCAAATAAGACATCCCCTGATAATAAGCCCAGTCGGGCTTTTGAGCGCATGGCAATAAGGCCAAACGCTTATTTCAGGGTTCAAACAAATATAAAACAGGATCTTATTTTCAGGGAAACATGGTAATTGAACATGCTGAGTGGGATATAGTGACTCGGTTCAAATCATAACTAAATTTTATGTATGCAGTATATAAAAGAAAAGACCAGAAGCATGTAAATATTACTTCTTTGTCACATCTGTCCTGCCATTTTGTTGGCAGCAGGGCTTTTGGTTTGTTAGAATATTGTACCTTAGTTTGAAGATTTCTCAGTTAAACTTGGGAAAAAGAAAAGGGGTATAGCAGCTCAAGCTGGGAACCCTATGTGTATGTGTGCATAGCTATAAACCTAGTGTAATTGTGGGTCAATACACAGCAATCTAAATTAAAAAACTAGATCTGCTATTAAGGAAAAAGAAGCACTGACCTAATTTACTTATTTTTCATCTGAAAGTAGAATATATTCTTTGTTGTTGTTGTTGTATACCTTCATGAAAACATGGAAATGGGTCAGGCAAAGCAAAAAATTACAGGAGATATTCTCAGTACAAGCTAGTCTGTATGAAAAGCCCCCTGCTTCCTATGAAATTTGCAATAACTACTGTTGTTCTGTTTGTTTTGTTTTGTTTTGTTTTGTTTTGTTTTCAGCCTGTTATTGACAAGAAAGAATTAGTGAAAATGTCCAAGTACATATGTGACCATTGGAGAATATTTGAAGGTAGGAAATATGAGTTTACAGACCAACAAATACTTTACATGGAGTGTCTGACTACGATTTGGAGAATCCATCCCTGAAGTTCTATTAAAGCTGACTTTAGTTTTAGCTTTGGTTTCTGCATGAGCATTGGTTCTTGGAGGTGGGAGAAGTTATCTGCAAGCCTTATTGCTCAGTGTTTCTTAACCTTGCTGACTCTGAAGATGAGTGGGCTTTAGCTGGCTGAGGAATTCTGGGAGTTGAAGTCCACCCATCTTCAAATTGCCATGATTAAGAAACATTGCTTTAAACCACAGGAATCAAGTGTTAAAATGCCCAACTTACTGATAACACAGAAGAATAGCTGAATACCATAAAAACACAACAGAGTCATTCCCTCAGATTTACCACCTCCTGGTAAGAAGTAGAATGCTGTGCCCAGATCTTAACTGTATCAGCAGATGAATAAAGGGGATTATTAAAATGACAGTGATTATTGTAGATAATTAACAGAGATTAATTATTAATGAGTTAATAATTAATTCATTAATAAGTCCGGCTCTTAATACCTAATTTGTGCATTACCCCGATGAAAATGGTGGTTCCTATATATTTTTGTTGCCAGCATTTTACTAGCTCTTTTCCATCTTCCCCTTCTAAAGGGGAACAAAGTATTTCTTCTGCTGTAACATTTTGAAAATTGGTAAGGTGGGTGGGAATGAATTTTTCAACCATTTTTTAGAACAGTTGCTGAAATAAAAAATCTACCACAGAGTTAATTTTGTGCAATCAGATAGAAAGACTAATAGATATGTAGAGCTGGTGATTATTTTCTTCGCTGAGGCAGATAAATATTGCAATCCTAATGGGTAGCTGTTTTTAGTTCTGCTCAGTAGTTCAGTAAGGCACCAGTTAAATCATCCTTAAATTCATCTTGTCAGTTAAATTTGAACTACATGATGCTTACCATAAACTTCTAATGGATACTGATCTTTGCCAGAATGAGAAGTGCACTGCTATGACATTGTTTGGTGAGGAACCAAGCAAATTCTCAATTTGACAAAAAACATGGGAGAAAGGAGAAATGGTCATAGAATTACCATATATATTGATCAGTTTTTAATCCTTCATAGTTGAGCAACTAATCTCTCAAATAATGGTAAACAAGCTCTTTGAGGCCTATTGGTACCCTTAATATTTTAGGAGAGATTGAGGTAGCCATGTGATAGATCCACAACATTTATGAGTGAAACTTGGTTAGGAAGTAGTTTGGGAGATATCTTTGATTTTTAAACTGCTTACTTTTGGAGTTTATAGTTTTAGCATTACAGTTTTCTTTCAGTTTTTAGATTTTTGACAGTTTTCAGTAAAGTGGGAATATTTAGGCTGCATATGACCCAGAGGCTGCATTAGCCTGGCTCTAAAGCAATCAGAAATGTATTACTTTTTTTTTAAAAAAAGTAGATTGTTAATAGCTACTGATAACAGCTGTGTTTACCATTTTCCTCATGGACATTTGGAGAGAGTAAATAACCCTATAAATGTTATTATGCAAATGACATACATTATATTATTTGTCACTGATATAAATTACATAATTTGTGCCCTTTGCACAACAATATCACAGTGCATGTGATGTCACAGTGACCTCTATTGGACACCTCTCCTCATTGTTTGTATATTAGAGTTTGTCTCTCTTCTTCCTAATATGTGCTTTAGTTAACTAATTGAATCTATCCTCCTTTTTCTTTGACAAGTGACTGGGAGGATCGGCTATCTTTAATCATGCACTGCAGCAACTAAAAGGGCAAGAAATTTGGAGAGTTTCTAGTCCAAATGTGGTTATCTGTTCTTTTGCTAATAGTTTGGATATGCTTATCATTAACCAGTATGGGCCAAAGTTTTACTTGTCATAAACCAATGGGATGGAAACAATTTAGCTAATCTGATAGAACAATTGCTGCCAGGTATCAAATGTAGGAAAACCAAAACCTACAACTTTGCGTAGCTGAAATTGGAATAGGTTTTTTTTCTCTCTACATGATAGGAGGTAGGTTTATAAGGACTTAAGTATCTGTTCTCATTTTAGGCATAAACAAAATCCCTGCTTATAAATATTTACTGATTTGCCAGGCACTGTAAAGTAATTGTTACTTAAAATTCTAACTTACTCTACCTTCTGCAGGTGCTATGGACAAAGAGAGCTGCTTCCAAAATCTCTACAAGGCTTCTTTTGATAATATGTCCATTTATCTAAAAAAGAAAGAAGAGAGACTTCAGCAGCAGAAAAATAAGAGGAAAGATCCACAGTGTGAATCAAGTGAACAGACCAAAAAAGCCAGAACTGAAGAGTTGTCCTGATAATACTTAATGCTTATCACATTTCTGAGTTTGGAAGAAGCTGAACAGAAAACAAACTTTTCCTTAGGCATAACTGAAATTAAATCTTGCCTGATGGTTTGTGTCAGCATACCTCACCCCTGATAAATGGCGAAAGAACTAACCTGATTAACAAGTCACATCCCAGTGCCTTTAAGTAACTTGTTTCTAAATGTATGGCTTTAAAATGTTGCTTGAATGACAGTGTTGCAAATAATACCTAGAAAAGAATTGTAACAAAGAACTTTCTCCTCCAAATCCAGTTGTTCAGATTTTCATTCTGAGCCAAGAATATGCTTTCTCACAATGTCAGATAGACCCGAATCATTGCATAGTGGCAAACTTCTACCCACTCATCTTTTCCAGGAGTTGAGGCAGTATATACCGTCTACAGGTAGTCCTCGACTAATCCCTACAATTGAGCCCAGAATTTATGTTGCTGAGAAATTCATTACGTGAGTTTTGTCCCATTTTACAACTTTTCTGATCACATTTGTTAAATGGATCATTGCAGTTAAATTAGTAACCCAGTTGTGATTCTGGCTTCCCCATTGACTTTGTCAGAATGTCACAAAAGATGATCACATGATCCCAGGACACTGCAACCATCGTAAATATGAACCAGCTATCAAGCATCCAAATGTCAATCACATGACCATGGGGATGCTGCAACGGTTATAATGGTCCATTGGTGGTTGTCACTTTTTTCAGTGCTGTTGTAATTGCATGGTCAAGGATTACCTGTAGTTATATAAGAAAAGCTGTCTTACTGCTATAGTTCATGGTCAAGCCCAATTATCCTTGGAATTTTGTATCTGAAGATTTTGTTGAGTTCACTAGTAGATATGATCTACTGAATCATAGAATCTTATCAGAAGGAAGCCCTTAAAAATGTCTTAACTCCAGTTGTCTTTAGTGCATTTAAATAGGTAGAAACAAATGAAGTGTTAAGATTAGTTTATGATAGCTATACTATTGCAAAAAATGGTGCCGGCAACAAGCTTCAGTGATGCACACATGCACTGTATTTATCATTTCATGTCACAAAATTGCCATTAAGTACTGATAATAACATCTAACACAAGAACATAAGTGGCAGTATTTGTGTCATGATTGGCACTGTAGTTAAGTTGACCTCTTTAACAATAAAAAGGTAAACGAGTCCCTGTGGATTTTACTCCGCTAGTCGTTGCTGCCTACAGGGGGCGGTGCTTTATCTCCATTTCAAGGCCATTGAGCCAGTGCTGTCAAAGATGTTTCCGCAGTCATGTTGCCACAGTATTATTCATTTTAACAGTAAAGGCGTAATAAACATTTATGGAACATCTATTTTAGACTATTTAACTAAAGTGAAGTTTTCCATTTTTTAATCCAAAGCTTGCAATTTGATGTTAATAACTGCAGTGTTTGAATAGTGTTTGATCATCATTAAAATACCAGATTTTGCTATATATGTGATAGCAATTTGAATGCACTTGATCATCCTCTTGTTTTTGTATTTAAATCCCAATTAGTTACATGCAAAATTAAGTGTAAAATTTGGATGATTGTGGATACTGCCCCATTTCCAGTTATTTTGCATAAAGAAAATAGCAATTTGAAATATTTGTATAGATTTTGACCACACAGAAGACAAAATCACCTGTTTTGATGCTTGTCCAATAGACATAATTTCTATCCATATGAGACAGGTTTCAGAAAATCCATATATTTTTAAAAATATGATGCTCAGGTAGGTAGTTTAGTATAGCTAGTTTTGTCTGGGTTAGTTTTATAGATGCTATTTCAGGATTTTGTTTTTGGAATGCAGGGGTGGTTAGTAGAAAGCGAGAAGTGCATTGTGGAAAGCATTAGATGTAAATGGATTGATGCAGGAGTAGATGGAATTGGGAAGTTGTTCTGTTTCAGGTTGTGATCACACGCAGACACAGTACTCAGAAGTTGATAACAGCAGACAATGTAATTCAAATGCCTAGCAGAGAGTGCTTGCTTGTAAAATGCTAATTACAGTCAAAGAAGCAATAGTGTAATTCAAATATGTTCTAAGACTCACAGAAAGCCAAATCAGGTTGTCAGCTGGTCCAGGAGTCAAAGGGTGACAAACAAACAGAAACAACAGCTACAAACTAGGATTTTAAGTAGTTGTTTCCAACAAAGGCTGCAAGCAAAGCAGCTACCTAAATATGTCTGCAGACAACCGGCTGCAATTACTCAGCCTCTGCCCCACAAAGGCCTTCACTGAGGAGTACTGCTCTGCTTGGTATTTGTCTAGACCTGAAAGTTGTTCCTTATCATCTGATTGGGTCCAGCTGAACAGGAAATGCCTGTGGCGAACAGTCTCATTTGAATTCTGATTCCCCAAGGCTGACAATCCTGAAGCACAGGCCCAGCTGGATCAATATTGTTAAGATTCAAGATCAAGAATCAGATTCTGAATCGTGGCTCAGTACCTGAGGTGGTAAGATAGAGGAAGAGGGAAATTCATAGAGTGGAGAGACTGCTTATGAGGCGCAGACTAGAATTGGAAAGTGAATAATAAAGTTTTGGATTGAGACAGAAGCATTAGCAGCAGCTGATGTATCACCTTTTACACAGAAACCTGTAAGAATATAGCTGTTAAAAACAGTATGAGATGAATAAGCCACAATAGGATGTATCCCATCTGTATCCCATTTGGTTGCTTAATCTTCTCATACATTGTGTGATCTCTCTAGACCCTTGGTGTACAAAGTTTTTTCTTTGCATTTGCTCATAGCATAACAGTTCATTGTATAGAAGTAATGAATATTTTTTTTATTCTTCCTTTTGTATTAACCCTGTAATTAAACCAGGGGTGGCCATGTTATAGTGAAATGAACACCTGCACATTTAATCAAGTAATATATGGGCAGAAGAAGTAAAAATGTACTTTTCCTTACTTTGTTTTGATAAACATCCAGGAGGAAACAGCTTAAAGCAGTTTAAGTATAACAAATACTGTATACCATTCCTGTTCTTGGTGATACTGGGAGTGTGATTTGGCTTTAAAAAGCTTTCCAAGATCTCATACAGATATTGCCAGTTATTCATATGATGGAGCACTTCTGAGTTATGCTGAATCAAAAAGATAGCTGAACTACATTTAATAATGATTACATTGTAATAGCTTTTCCAAAAGCCTAAGAAGCATAGAATTAACTTTGATGTATTTATGCATAAAGCATGTATTAGTCTTATCTTCAAAACACTTGAGTCCTGTCCTATTTTGGCAGCTGCAATTTAGTGTATACTTAAAAGCAAAAATGCCTGCAATTAATTGCAGGTGCAGAATAGTGCTTGAGATAACTGAAGAATGCAGAGTTTTGATCATAGTAGCTCCTTTTTAAAAGACCTAGTTTATTTTAGCTACTTTTGTTGGTTGCATCTCTTCAGTCTGCTTTCTAGTCTAGGACACACTTTCCAGATGTAGAAAATGCATTAGTAATTCAAATTGAAAAGATATGGGGCTAATGTGCTCTTCAGTTTATTTTGTATTACTCTAGTCACAGTCACAGTCCAATCCTATACTTACTAAATCAAATCCCTGTTTGGTTCCTATAATTAACAAAATAATCACATTGAAATAGTGAGAAGGAGTAGGATGGTGAAAGATTATAATGACATGATTTTAAACTGAATAGGTCTCACAGTGTAAAAAAGACAAAAAATCCCATGACTCACTATGCCCCATAGCATTGCTTAAAAGTTACTTTTCTGTTTCTGGAGTAGTTTATGAGAGGGGGGTGGGGAAACAATTTATTCTTCAGGCACCAAACCATAGTTGAATATAGCAATAGCACTTAGACTTATATACCACTTCACAGTGCTTTACAGCCCTCTCTAAGTGGTTTAGAGTCAGCATATTGCCCCCAAACAATTTGGGTCCTCATTTTACCCACCTCGGAAAGATGGAAGGCTGAGTCAACCTTGAGCCGGTGAGATTTGAACTGCCAAATTGCAGGCAGGCAGCAGAAGTAGCCTGCAATACCACAGTCTAACCACTGTGCCACCGTGGCTCATATGTCCTGGCAACCACTTTGCTGCCATGCCATAACATTGCCTTCATCTCATATTCAAAACATACCTCTGATAGCTCCTAGTATGTTTGTGAGTTGTTCCAGTTTTGAAGTAGCATTTTCTTATGCAGGTCATAGCAAAGTGGTGTCCTTTTTTTCACCAAAACCTACCTTCCTTGCTATGTCTGGATCTAGCAATGTAAGGAACTAGGGCACTTTGGCCTAATTGAAAAAATACTATGAACAGGGACTGAGAGAGATAAAAAATTCCTGAATGGTTCTTGAGAGTAATTTTAATATTGCCTCCGAAATCATACAGGATGGTATACATGAAAGATAACCTTTTTTGGTTCTAAATATTGCAAGGAGAACAAGCCATTACAAATGCTTAGCAATAAACTTTCAACAGTGAAGCTTATAAAAATCTAAGAAGCTGACGGGCTGTTTACTTGGTCCAAATGGTTGCGTGATTTAATTTAAATAACTTGTCTCAATCCTTTGGATGTAAAGTATGCTCATACTGCTACATTTACTCCATCCTTAAATCAGAAAACCCTCAACCTCATGTGGGCTGTAAAAGTTGAAATGTGTAAAAGAAGGAGATGTTAATAATCTCTTTGAGATGCTCTGAAGGAATGTAATGCTTTTGTTTTTAACACATGCTATGTAATTCTCAATGCTCTGACCTAAGACTGTTCAATGGGGGAAACTCAATTAAACCATTTATTCAGCCTTCAGTTATCACTTATCTTAGTAGATTTATAAGTTACTTCCTTAAAATATTAAAACATTAAAACAATATTAAAAACTGGGAACTACTAGTAACTAAATAGAATGTTATCTTAATGTTTTTCCATCCCCTTTAACTAAAAGCAAAACCTGAAGATGTTTGTCCTAGCAAACTGATAAAAGCTATAACTAGGTGGGCCTAGTTAGGAGACTGACTGAGGTATACAAGATGGGGAGGAGGAAGAGAAGCACTTTTGCTTAGTGCTGTGAAATCAGTAATAGCAGATTATTCTATGTTTTTTGTTGTTTTTACTACTAAAAAGAACTATTAACACACATACCATCTTAAAACCAATGTACAATATCTGCAGTTTAAAAGGTAGGTTAAAAGTTATAAAATTATTATCACGTACATACATTAAGCCCAGCTAGGTGGCAGCACCTTGCTGTTGGCTATATTAAACAACTAAGTAGAAGATGCATTGGAGAAGCATGTACTGTAGATGGGAGATTACCGGGGTGGTCCTACAGTTCTAGGCGATTTGGGAAAGAAAAAACAAACAAAAGAAACCCCCATCAAAAACTGCAATCTGAAGGAAGTACCTGTCTTATTGAGAAGAAATTATCTGCATATGTTTGTGAAATGATTGGAGCTGAGCTTCAAAGATTATCTACTATCTAATCTTTCAAACGTACATACACAGACATACATACATGTCAAACTAAGCATGTCATCCATGCAGAATCCAATCTGAGTTGGTCACCGAGACCAGAGATTTAGTCTTACAAGCTTTTGGACTTGTGCTAGAGCCCACCCTCAGGGAACTCTCTCTGTGTATAGCATACAGTTGCAAGAAAAAGTACGTGAACCCCTTGGGATTACGTGGAGTTTTGCATGAATTGGTCATAAAATGTGCTCTGAACTTCATCTAAGTCACAACAATAGAAGAACACAGTCTGTTTAAAATAATACTACACAAACATTAGATGTTGCCATGGTTTAATTGAACATAACATGTAAACATTCACAGTGCAGGGAGGAAAAAGTATGTGAACCTTTGGCCTTAATAACTGGTTGACCCTCCTTTGGCAGGAATAACCTCAACCAAACGTTTCCTGTAGTTGCAGATCAGACCTGCACAACGATCTGGAGTAATTTTGGACCACTCCTCTTCACAAAACTGTTTCAGTGTAGCAATATTCTTGGGATGTCTGGTGCGAATCACTCTCTTAAGGTCATGCCACAGCATTTCAATCGGGTTGAGGTCAGGACTCTGACTGGGCCACTCCAGAAGGCGTATTCTGTGCTGTTGAAGCCATTTTTTTTGTTGAATTACTTGTATGCTTTGGGTCATTGTCCTGTTGTATCACCCATCCTCTGCGGAGCTTCAGTTGGAGGACAGATGGTTGTACGTTTTCCTGCAAAATGTCTTGATAAACTCTGGAATTCATTTTCCCATCAATGACAACAATCCGTCCAGGCCCTTAGGCAGCAAAGCAGCCCCAAACCATGATGCTCCCTCCGCCATGTCTTACAGTGGGGATGAGGTTTTGATGTTGGTGTGCTGTGCCTTTTTTTCTCCATACATAGTGTTGTGTGTTCTTCCCAAACAACTCAATTTTGGTTTCATCTGTCCACAGTATATTTTGTCAGTAGTGCTGTGGAACATCCAGGTGCTCTTTTGCAAACTTCAAATGTGCTGCAATCTTTTTTTGGACAGCAATGGCTTCCTCCGTGGTGTCCTCCCATGTACTCCATTCTTGTTTAATGTTTTCCTTATTGTAGATGTGTCAACAAAAATGTTAGCATATGCCAGAGATTTCTGTAGGTCTTTAGCTGACACTCTAGGATTCTTCTTTACCTCATGAAGCATTCTGCGCTGTGCTCTTGCAGTCATTTTTACAGGACAACCACGCCTAGGGAGAGTAGCAACAGTGCTAAACTTTCTCCATTTGTAGACAGTCTCTCTTACCATGGACACATGAACATCAAGGCTTTTGGAGATACTTTTGTAGCCCTTTCCAGCTTCATTCAAGTCAACAATTCTTGATCGTAGGTCTTCTGAGAGCTCTTTTCTGCAAGGCATGGTTCACATCAGACAGTGCTTCTTGAAACCAGTAAACCCAAAACAGGTGTGTGTTTTTAAAGGGCAGGACAGCTGTCAGCAACACATCCAATATCATCACACTGATTGGAGTCAAGGTTGGCTCACTCCTGGCTCCAATTAGCTCTTGGAGAAGTCATTAGGCTAGGGGCTCACATACTTTTTCCTCCCTGCACTGTGAATGTTTACATGTTATGTTCAATTAAACCATGGCAACATCTAATGTTTGTGTAGTATTATTTTAAACAGACTGTGTTCTTCTATTGTTGTGATTTAGTTGAAGTTCAGAGCACATTTTATGACCAATTCATGCAAAATTCCACGTAATCCCAAGGGGTTCACATACTTTTTCTTGCAACTGTATATAGATAAATTCCCCGAGAATGGGCTCCAGCACAATGTTTTTATATTGTAATATAGTTTTAATTATTCTGCTTCTATAAGCTGCCCAAGTAACTTTTGTGAGATGGGTAGGTACAGTAAACAAACAAACAAACAGATCAGCTTGGTAAGTGTACCTGGAAAAATTTATAATTTTGATTGAAAGGGCACAAGAGGCAACAATGAGCTAAATCTGAGATATTTAATGTGAGTTTATGCCAAAAAAGAAATATACGGATCACATTTTTGATCTTTAGCAAATAACTGAGAAATAAAATTTATTGCACATTTTGTGGTTTTCAAAAAATATGATAAAGTGAATAGGCTTGAATTACAGAACACTTTGCACAGCTGTAAGTTGATTATTGAACATGGTAAGAATACAATATAAAGCATGCATGATAATAAATAAATGGTTTGATATTGAGCAGGAATTAGACTAGGATGTATCGGACCACCTTGGTTGTTCGATATCTTTGTGTAAAAATGTATAAGAAATGCTTATGATGAACTTAAAAGAAGGTTTGGGGACATGAATGTACATGTAATTTTTATGTAGACAATACTATGTAGTTTAGTGTAAATTTGAAATATTTGTATCTTGTTAGCATGTATTATGCAACATTTAAAATTATACTGATTTAGTCTCCTGATGCTCCTAACCCTGGACAAGATTGATCTGGATTGGCAATTGTCTGATACTTTCTAAATGACCAGGATCAGGAAGCATCCAAAATCATGGCCAAATTTAAGTCATAACAGTGAGAGTCAGTAATCTAGGTAATTTAGTCATAGGCACAAATACGCAGATTTATATTCTGTATTTTCCAACTTTTTTGTCCATGGCCATATGTTTTTATTAAAATTAAAATTATGACAGGAAAAAAACAGGTTTTTAAATACTCTATTGTTAACCTATGAGAGCTGTTGGAGGTCATAAACAGCAATTTGAATTTTGCTCTCAAAGACTGATAGAGTGTAATAACAAGTTAATATGCTGATATATAATGGCAATGAATAGAAGATGCAGGTGCAAGCTCTTTACAGTTTTCCTCTAAAGGCCTATTAATTGCCTCAAACCAATTTTTTCTCATATAATCAGCTTTAATTTGAAGAGGGAAGCAGCCCAGAGACTTGTGATAAATATCAGAAATACAATAACAGAACATAATAGCAGTGTATTTTGGTTTCATTTTAAGAAGAAGTTACAGCTGTTTAGAAGAATGCATTCAATTCATTTGATGCATAAGTGCCTCCAAACAACAACTCATAAATAAGGACATTTGCAACCTTCTTCCTCAGAAGTGGGCTAATTACTGATTGAAGGACTACATAATTGTGCAAAGTCTACATTGTGGGTGGATTAAACAATATTCTTGATCACCAGAAATGGATTTAAAAAACAGCAAATCATTCATCCAAACACATGGAGAAATACATTAAAATCCAAAGTTGAATAGAAGTCATGGTCCTCCAAAGCATCTTACCATAATGAACATGGGGAGATTATTATTCAGTTAAGTGAACCAGCTTTGCCTTCTGGCAAAGGAAGCCTGCATTTATTTCCTGTTTTGTGTGGAAGAAAAGTCTGAGCTCCCACCTACATATTTCCTTTATTTGTGAAAAGAATTGGGATTTAGCAAGCAGCATTTCAACTAGCAGGCATATGGCTTGGATGTGTTCTTCAAGAAGAAACATTCACGTCCTTGGAATGCAGCATCTTCGTTATGTGTGGCTCTGTATTTATAAGTAGAACAACTTACGAAAGTTCAGAATAGAAATTCCATGCATTCTCATTTTAGCACCACCTTGATGGTAGGTGAAGAAGGTAGGTAGTAGGAATTTATTTCTTTTGGATCATTGTATTCAACTTCAATGTATTTTCTAAGCATTTGTTTTGAAGAACTGAAACATCACAGAGGTATTTTTCTATGTTTTGTATGTATTTCTGGTGCTCATCTGTATTTATTTAAGAACGTGTGTCAGCTGCCCCAATCTGGCTGACTGGGGGCAGTATATGTAAGTAAATCAATATACAGTACTTCAATAATTAAAACAAAGGCAAAGCCTCTGGTCCTGGATTGGACCCTGCACAATTAAAACAGTCTATTGCCATTCTCAAATAAAGGCAATCTATTATACAATTAAGCAAAACTTTGGGCTAAATTTAGTACATTTACAAGGAGTATGCCCAAAATGTCATTTGTCTATATGTTGCCCATCACATTTCTTCCCAAGATTTTTCATTTATTGGTTAATCTTGACTCAGCTGTCAAAACTCAGTGCACCTTACAGAAGCCATTCAAGGATCTTTTTGTACCTCATTTTATCCCAGTCAGATAACATATCTTTTTTCAACATTTTTTCACACATTGTGTTAAGCCAAATTTCCTGGGCATATCAAAAGCCATTAGCTGTGGATAATAAATGATAATACACATGGCACGCCAAGTCAAAATTAAATCATATTGTAGCTTCACGTGATATTTGAACCAGACTTACATCTTTTTTTAAACCTCTTATTTTGCCTATTCTAGCTTTTGTATGTGTTATGTGTGCACAAGGCACTGTGTTAATAATATCCTTTGGCCCAATGCAGCACACATGGTTTGAAGAGATGCATTAACTGAGCAGAGGTTCCACTCCAAACTGGACCATAATCATTCTCACCTTTATAAAATAGTTACCAATCTCTTGGCCAATGTAGGCAGACATCTGAAGACATGAACTTTCCTTCCTACAAGGTTATCAGCCTCGAACACCTTATTTTGAATGAGATTTGTGGGTTTGTTTTTGAAGGTCCACTCTATCCCATCTTGTAATTTTCCCAACTGTGAAGGTTTTAACCAGTAAGCTGCAATATTCCTTATCACAGGATATCTACCACATGAGGTAATCTTCAAATAAAAAAATATTGCAGACATACCAAGTTTGGTTAACCCAAATCTTGCCAATGGTTCACTAGGTGAACATAAGCTTACTGGAGTGTTATGTCAGTAGATTATTTCAGACAACCATATAAGACCAAATGAGTCTGTATACCAAAATAATTTAGAGTAGTGATAAAAACTAAAGCAAGGTAGAAGAAAAATACCTACTCCAAGTGTGGCTTTAGCTATTGATTACACTAATGCACCATTCATCCTCGAAAGAACAGTGTAGTTGTGGTTCCCATACAATCTCTTTTCCTGTCCAGGCAGCTTATTGAGCTTTTGAGTAACAGAGGTAGATAATTTTTATACTCCTTCCATATCCAAGATTTGTGTCTGATCTGGGACTGATCCTCATGATACAGTGTTTTGGAGAATTTCACTAGCTAAGCCAGTTAGGTTTTGCCCAACTGCTGCTGTAGAGGAAATGCTGAGAAAACAGTTGAATTGTGTTTTGAAGGATTCTACACTTCATCTGACAATCCTTCTTTTATTGGTAATTTGTAATAGTTTACTTTAAAGTGGAGAAAGCCAGAACTATTGCATGACAAGGTGATTCATCTGCTGGTTAGGCTTCTGGGTCTCTGCCCCAAAATCCTGGCTTCATGGGGTTGCTGAACCCATCAATAATGCCACAGATATCAACAGCATCCTAATTGTTTCAGTATTTAAGGACAGGTCTTACAATGGTTTGCCAAGAATCGCATTCCAAAAAGTGGTCAAGACTACAATAAAAACTAGATTAGATTTAAAATGTAGTTGAAATTAACATGTCATGCAATTTAAAATAAATTATTAATAGGGTTACAGCCACAGAATTAATAATTTTATATTTTGGGAGTCACATTCAAAATAATCATTTGACAACAAGTTTTGGAATCTTTCTGGAGGCCACATGCCTTTCTAGGAAAATAGCAGACTGCACACTTAATTTCCTCGGACGTAATCTCTGTTTTTAGAGGGAACAGTTCAGTTATAAAAATGAGTGTAATGAAGCAGCATTTGTGAAAATGGAATGAGGAACAAGCAATGAGGGGTAGCCTCAGGCTTCAATTTTCTCAAGCTGTTTGACTGCAAACAGTTGCTGACCAGTAAAGCAGAAAACTGTTTTTTTTAGCTAGCCTGAAATTGATGTTTGGTCAAACATGTGAGAAAAGTGACAGAAGGCAACAAGTGGGGCAGAATCTGGTTCCTATTCATATACTATAACTATTTCTGAAATGACTCTTCATATAAATTCATCTCATAC
Source organism: Ptyas mucosa (assembly GCA_012654045.1). Taxonomy (NCBI): domain Eukaryota; kingdom Metazoa; phylum Chordata; class Lepidosauria; order Squamata; family Colubridae; genus Ptyas; species Ptyas mucosa. Next base: position 35,875,074 of record WNWU01000016.1, on the reverse strand, counting down.
ACACACCCCAGCGTTCCCAGAAAATCATCCAAAGCATTAAAAATAACCACATATAAAATATACAAAAGGGAATAATTACAACAACCATTTGTTTGTTTTGTTTTGGTATAAGAATATATTATTTAAAAGACCATTTTAAAAATTAAAAAAAAAATATGCAACAATGGTGGCTCTTTAACATTTGTACCCATTAGGAAAAATACCAGTCTTTAGAAAAGGAATGTGAAAAGTGCTTGTGTAGTGTTAATTATTCAGCTTCATCCTTGGTCCATGCTGGATAATCCCACAATGCTTCGATGAACTTGCCAAGCCTCTAAAGGATCTTTTTTTAATCAACTGTAATGCTAAAATTAAAAATATAAACATCGTTAGGCTCAAAGAATAAGGCCTGGTTGCTCTGCTGTTTTTAAAGGACATGTCCTCACAATGCTGGCTTCTCATTCCCAGCCCATTTGACCATTTTAAGCTACTGTAGGTGCACTTCTCCCGCTCCCCTGGCCTTTGAGAATTATTTACTGGGGCAGTCTGCTGGCCCAGGACAAAGAAGGTTGGCAAGAGAAGTGATGGTGTTGGCATGCTGACTCTTTCCCCACCAAGCCTCTTATTGTACAGAACTACTCTGTGGGATCAGAAACCTGGCAAATAAAAAGCCCTCCCCCACTCTGATGTTTAGTGGAAGGGCAGACCAAACCCATGGGAATCCACCAATCTCTTTAATTTTTTTTGTTCCACATTGCAATTGTAAGGACAATGCCACTTTGAGGCAAAATAGGGCCTTGCAACAAGGTCAGTGCAAAGTATATTGTGCTGCTATCTCAGTCACTGAAAGAAAACATGGATAGTTCTCAGTTTATAATCATTTGTTTAGCAACCATTCAAAATTACAACAGTACTGAAAAAAGTGATTTATGACCATTTTTCACACTTGCGACAGTTGCAGCAACCCCATGGTCACGTGATCAACATTCAGATGCTTGGCAACTGGCATGTATTTATGATAGTTCTTCTGTCCTGGGATCAGGTGATCACCTTTTATGACCTTCTGACAAGCAAAGTCAACGGGGAAGCCAGATTCACTTAACAACTATGCTACTAACTTAAAACTGCAGGGATTCACTTAACAACTCTGGCAAGAAAGGTGGTAAATTGGGGCAAAATTCATTTAACAACTGTCTTGCTTAGCAACAGAAATTTTGGGCTCAATTTTGGTCATAAATCAAGGACTACCTGTAACATGGCTATGAAAACAAACTCTATAACACAACTAACCAAGGAAATAATAGGATTAAAGTAGACCCAGCAACACACTCAATAAAACCTTGTCAAAATAGAGTAGTATTGGACTACAACACTCTTCTTCACTGCCAGCATGACTATCTTTCTAGAAGATAAAGACTGGCATATCTAGAGACAATCATATCTTGTCTGTTTTAAGACCCTTTGATATTAATATAGATAAAGCAAACAATTAAAGGTATTTGGGTTCCACTAAGATCAGTGGGACTTGAATGTATTTGTGTTTCATTGGATTGTGACTTTTAGGTTTCTTCCATTCTTAACTGCATTGTTACAATAATATTTGCTGCAACAGTTTCCTTTTAATAAGCCAATTACAGAAACTACTTGGCTTACTATTTTTGTTACTGATTCTCTATTATATTAATATTTGACCCAAACAAAAGATATTCTGAGATTTTTCCAAGGCATTTCTGATTAGGAAAATTGAATATATTGCAACAAAAGGCAATGCATAAAGCAGTATATGGGCAAGATAGAAACCCTGATTTGCAAGGATAGAAAGATATAAAGAGGTGTCTTAGCTGGTGTTGACTTATATTAGATTTAGCTAAGTTTCTCTTTTTTTCTTATCATATGTCTTTAGTATATATTTTATTTTTTAATATTTATTTTAAAATGTATATTTAAAATATATTTATTAAAACACTTTTTATGTTTATACCTTTTCTGCACTTTGCATAAGACTATTTACCTCAAAAGAGAATATTGTAGCATGATAGGAAGGTATGTATGTATGCATGCAATGAAATTCTTTTAGTACAACTATTTCTTATTTTAAATATTTCAAAGATTTTACTATTAAATATTTGCTGTCAGAACCCTTCAAAGAATAAGTAGAAATTATTTTGATATGTAACCTTTCTTTGTGCTTTGCTTTTCACTTCTCTCTGGTTTCACACGTCAAACTTTCATTCTTCTTCTTCTGAAACTGAAATAAAGGAACTGGTTTATTGAAAGGCATGTCATTTCACAAATCAAGCATTCAACCACTGTGTTATTAAATATCACACATAAAATTATTACTGTGTGGGGACCAAAAAGATAACTGGAGTTTTCAGTAGTCCCTGCAAAGGACTATTTCAAAGCTATTATAAGCTTTGTATTTATTTCCAACTGTTAGGTGTTCCAGCTAAGAAAAGCAAATACAGTATGGTTTGCATAGAAATGTACTGTTTCTTGCTGAAAGTTTCATAATCAAGAGAGCTCAAAATCCAGGGTGAGGCCAGACATTCTTAGTGTATAGGTTGCATCCATTCTAATTAAGATTGCAATGCTCCTGCATATTATCCTGGTCTGAAATTTTTTCGAATGAGTTTAAAGTAGACCGATAGATGCAACAATGAGAATAATGTTTGCATCAAAGATGCCCATAAAAACTGCAAGAGCCCCACTGGATCAGATCAATTATATAACTGCCCCAGCATTCTTTTTCTTTTATGCAGTGGGACCAAATTTTTATAAGATCTCACAGACAGAATGCAACTGGCATTCAGTGGTGTTATCATGGCAGCAACCCAATATTCTGCCATTTTGGAACTTACCTGCTCCCTTTTAAAATATACTAGGTAATGGTCATCACTACATCTAGGGGAAGTGAGCTGTATGGATTAATTGCACACTACTTAAAAAAGTGGAAATCACTGGATTCACAATTTTGACATTGTTTCAAATAATCTGCAAAGATTATTTTGAGAAGGGAGGATAAAGGGAGCTTTCAACTCCATTTTTTCAGCATTCTTATAACCTTTTTCTCCCACCAGCTTCCCAAAGTTTCCTACTTCTGTATAGAATCCTTTCCTAAACCCAAATTTCAAGGTGACTTCACAAAATCTGCTCAAATGCAATTCAGAAAGAAGGGCAACACAAATCTGGAATGTTTACACACTCGTCTACCTGGCAAGTTATCGACAGGTAATGGTTTATTAATTGGAAGTTAAAGTGCCCCCCAAACACAAAGTACATTTTCATGTGGTGGATTTTTTTTTTAATGAACTGCTTTGAGAATAGCACTGAGCTAAATCTACAGTAACTACTTGGGTAAATAAGAGGAAACCAGGCAAGAAGCTGTGTAACTAAATAATTAGAACTACAAACCTTATTAAACTTTTGTCCTAAGTTTTGTGAACCTCGCCAGGAGGAATTTCCTTATGAAACAAAATGGAGAATTTTCTCCAAGAAAGATCCAGCCTTAAACATAACAAGTGAGGATTAAGAAAAAATTAGGAAAGTTGAAAGTCAAGAAAATGCAACAAAAATGAGAAAGAACAATAGCCTAATTTTTATTAGCAAGAGTTCCAAAGTCTTAGAACAACAAATTGGAAAGACCATGTATGTTGCCCTGTACAATGTTGTGGAAAAATGTTTAGCCTTTATTTTATTTGCCTGCTAAGAATTTTTAGCCACCTAAGCAAAATACTGCCTTTTAAGTATGCTGGTAGAAGTGGGATATAATTTCTGCAAGCCTACTTGATTATTAGGCTGGCTTCACTGGTCATCACGGAAATCTACTTCGTGTTAATGTTCCCATTGTTTCATTACTCAGTTTGAACTTTATCTTATTGGGAGGAAAACTATAGCCTGCTCAGCTTTCTGTTGCACAATATAAAATTCAGTTCACAGGGACTATAGCTGTCATTTAAAACTACCTCCAGAGTGGACAGACCATAGACCTTCTAGATATTAGCCACTGTCTCCCACACAGATCAGCACACAGAAACAAAAATAAATCATACACGTTACATAGTTGATATCGTTCATGTCCACCTTAGCAACCAGAGTGTAGAAAATAAGGTTTTTAAAAATAGAATTTTGCTTCAAAGCCAAGAAGAAATGTGAATTGTAGGGATGGAATAAATTTGAATATAAAGGCCAAGACTGCAAAGTGAATTGGGAAGTAAAAAAAAAGGGGGGGGGGAGGGCAATGGCAAGAGTACAGAATGGACATGCCGATTCAATCAGCTAGATATGAGCTTGACTCAAGGGAGATAATACTTGGTTATTACACATATTGCCTACTGAACTCTGGATTTATGTAATTATCATTGGGAAACTGAGCTACCAAATACATTGAAATTGTTAATTGGCAGACAGATAATAAGCAGCTTCATGTGATCTCACATGAAGAACCAGATGTCTAATAAAATAATGGCCAAAGCTCATCAGAAACTGATGAAATAGGCACGGCAAGATCTAATAAGATTTCATAATTTTAACATTATTTGAATTGGGTGAGAAGAATGTCTGGGAGTATACTTTAGAGCAGAGGTGTCAATTTCATTGAGGGCCGCATCAGGGTTGTGTTTGACCTCAGGGAGCTAGGGTGTGCATGGCTTGCTTGACATTACTTGTGTCAGGGCCGCCTGCAGCGGCCCAAGAGTCCTGTCAGCCAAAACAAGCTCCCAAGCTCCATTTTCGGCTGCAACAGCTTCCTGCAATCTACTGCCAGTGAAAATGGAGCTTGGAAGGGCCATGTGCCTTCCCAAGCTCTGTTTTTGCTGCCAGAAGCACCACAGGCTGGTCCTTTGCTGTTTCCAGGGCAGCCCTGTGGGCCAGATCTAAACACCCTTTCTGGCTGGATCCAGCCCCTGGGCCTTGAGTTTGACTTCCCTGCTTTAGAGCTATCCTAGGAACCATTTGCTAACTCCAAGGATTGGGTTTTGAAAGCCAAGCATACAATACAGTTGCAAGAAAAAGTATGTGAACCCCTTGGGATTACGTGGAGTTTTGCATGAATTGGTCATAAAATGTGCTCTGAACTTCATCTAAGACACAACAATAGAAGAACACAGTCTGCTTAAAATAATATTACACAAACATTAGATGTTGCCATGGTTTAATTGAACATAACATATAAACATTCACAGTGCAGGGAGGAAAAAGTATGTGAACCTTTGGACTTAATAACTGGTTGACTCTCCTTTGGCAGCAATAACCTCAACCAAACGTTTCCTGTAGTTGCAGATCAGACCTGCACAATGATCTGGAGTAATTTTGGACCACTCCTCTTCACAAAACTGTTTCAATGTAGCAATATTCTTGGGATGTCTTGTGTGAATCGCTCTCTTAAGGTCATGCCACAACATTTCAATCGGGTTGAGGTCAGGACTCTGACTGGGCCATTCCAGAAGGCGTATTCTGTGCTGTTGAAGCCATTTTTTTTTTGTTGAATTACTTGTATGCTTTGGGTCATTGTCCTGTTGTATCAGCCATCCTCTGCAGAGCTTCAGTTGGCGGACAGATGGTTGTACGTTTTCCTGCAAAATGTCTTGATAAACTCTGGAATTCATTTTCCCATCAATGACAACAATCCATCCAGGCCCTGAGGCAGCAAAGCAGCCCCAAACCATGATGCTCCCTCCGCCATGTCTTACAGTGGGGATGAGGTTTTGATGTTGGTGTGCTGTGCCTTTTTTTCTCCACACATAGTGTTGTGTGTTCTTCCCAAACAACTCAATTTTGGTTTCATCTGTCCACAGTATATTTTGCCAGTAGTGTTGTGGAACATCCAGGTGCTCTTTTGCAAACTTCAAACGTGCTGCTATATTTTTTTGGACAGCAATGGCTTCCTCCGTGGTGTCCTCCCAAGTACTCCATTCTTGTTTAATGTTTTCCTTATTGTAGATGTGTCAACAAAAATGTTAGCATGTGCCAGAGATTTCTGTAGGTCTTTAGCTGACACTCTAGGATTCTTCTTTACCTCATGAAGCATTCTGCGCTGTGCTCTTGCAGTCATTTTTACAGGACGATCATGCCTAGGGAGAGTAGCAACAGTGCTAAACTGTCTCCATTTGTAGACAGTCTGTCTTACCGTGGACACATGAACATCAAGGCTTTTGGAGATACTTTTGTAGCCCTTTCCAGCTTCATTCAAGTCAACAATTTTTGATTGTAGATCTTCTGAGAGCTCTTTTCTGCGAGGCATGGTTCACATCAGACAGTGCTTCTTGAAACCAGTAAACCCAAAACAGGTGTGTGTTTTTAAAGGGCAGGACAACTGTCAGCAACACATCCAATATCATCACACTGATTGGAGTCAAGATTGGCTCACTCCTGGCTCCAATTAGCTCTTGGAGAAGTCATTAGGCT
>WNWU01000016.1:35808992-35868290 GCA_012654045.1 Ptyas mucosa | reverse complement strand
TTAGATGAAGTTCAGAGCACATTTTATGACCAATTCATGCAAAACTCCACGTAATCCCAAGGGGTTCACATACTTTTTCTTGCAACTGTATATAGCAAGATCACTGTGCACTTTCTAAAATCTAAGTGTTGAAGACAATTAACAGAGGAGCCATAACTGAGAACCAACAGAAGCAATACTTGGTGCTATAAGCAAAACTAGAGAAAAATAGGGCCTTGAGATCCTCCATATTTGTGAACAGATAAATTTCTATTTATTTGTCTTTGGGGGGAAAAATAACTCTCCAAAAGTTTCACAGAGATGGAACATACCAGCATGTCATTTAAAAAAAAATTCTGCACAATTTACAGGGATGTTTTTCCCCTCTGTGCTATAGCAGCATAACTTATGTTGGTAGCCCTAAGCACCATTTTGCACTCTTCATTATGCTTGAAATACAACTTTTTTCTAGAACATCATTGGCACAAAGTAGTGGCTATCACACATATCCATTCACATACAAACATTGGTTGAATGATCTTTGGAAAAGCAAACTGACCTATTTTTTAAAAGAATAAGTCAGAGAAAGAAACACTTCAGATATTTTCCTAAGAAAATGTTTTAAGTGCAGGCAGACAAAAGAGAGTTGGTTAGAAGAGAAGTGGGTTACAAATAAGATAAAGCAATACCTGAGAAGATGCTGTCCTGACCTCTTTCATAGCATCATCTATTTGTTTCAGCTCCTCATAGCGATCTCTGGATTCCCAAAGTGGCTGGAGCATTACTTCTTCAACTTCTGGAAAAAGCTAACATAATGGAGAAAGAAAAGTTAACAGTGTTGATTATCACTGATTTTAAAAATATGCTAATATTATACTGTATATGATAGAGAAGGACTAGGACCCTCAGAAATGGACACCTGTGTTTTATAAAAGCCTGAGAAAAAAAATTAATTAAAAAAAATAAGTTGTTCTATTAAATGAGGGCACCATTTTAGTTGGTCAAATGGGTTTTGATTATATATTCCAAGTCCCTTACCCTTGTTACAGTTTCAAACATTGGAATAAGAACAAATTTGAGGAAGCCAATCTGTGCTGTTGGTTTGGTCACTTTGTCTCGGTCCATAAAAGGTGCCACTGGAAGGCCTTCAGACTTTTCCCGGTCACTCTACAACAAGTATAGCAATGTGTCATAGGAACGTTAATACACAAACCATATCATTTATACATTTTAGTAATATATTTAATACAATTTATGTAACCTGCCTTTTAGCCCAAGCAGGATTTCCTAATTGCTGCTCAACCAGAAAAGAATTATAGTTTCAGAACAAGAGTCCCAACTGATAACCGTGTCATAAATATCTCCCAAATATCTATCCCTCATATCTGGACTGGAACAGTGTAATGTAGAGAAGAGTGATCTAACCAATGGTGGGTTGCCCCTGGTTCGGACTGGTTCGCAAGAACCGGTAGTAAAACCAGAGGGAGGCTCCGCCCATTGACCCGGACGTCATCAAAGTTGATCTGCGCTGGCACGAGGCGAACCGGTAGTAAAGGTAAGTAGAACCCACCCCTGGACCTAACCCTTACCTACGGATGCATCATTTCCCCACTGGAATCATCTCTGACTGTTACTCATGTGTGTCTCGATTTTTTTTAAACAGAAGACTGATGTGTACCTACTTCCAAATGAGAGACAGATACTAAATTAGGCCCTGCATCAGTTTTTTTTTTCTTCAAAATAAAAGGGGAAAATTAAGTCCACATCAAAAGTACTGTGAATAAATATACAGGTGATGCAGATTAATTGAAAGAAGATCTAATCTCTCATGAGCTGCTATTTTTTTCTGGTTTTATACATTTATATTACAGTATGTATAAAAGTTTATGCGTTTGTAGACAGACAGGCAGACGTAAAATAAACACTGACATGAAATTGTTAGTTAAAGTTAGTTATTTTCCAATAAGGGAAAGATATTAAATAAAAAAACCTCCAACTCTTCTTCCTCTTTTCTGTTCTCAGTCACTAACAAACTTTACTTGATATACATAACTGTGACAGCCTAATATTTGGCAAACAAACCATTCCTTTATATTTACCTATTGCTACCTACAATCGTTTCCAAAAGAGAAGTCTAGTAAATTGATCTTTTAGAACTAACTTGACTATTCTATTAAAACTACCAGACTTTCCTCTCCTTTCTTTCTCTTAACATTATTTCACTGATTACAGGCTTATGTAATTCAGCATCTACCACTTGACCCACTTAGGCTTCCTTAGCTGTGCTTTCTATTGCCTCAAATCTGACCTGCTTGAGTTTCAAAAAAAAATATTTGCTGAGCTGACTGGCAGAAACAACTCTCAAGAGAGAAGCAACAGCTTTCCATTAATATTTACTATTATCATCTTTCTAGGTTGCAAACTGCAGCAATCTACAGTTAGACACAAATCTTACTGAAAGTATTTTTTCAACATAGTGGATCCACAGAGTCAGTCCAACATATTTTCCTAGTAGAAACAAAAGACAAAATGGTCTCCCAAACCTCCCACTCCATCATCCATGTGCAGAAGGCAATCAGCCTGGCTGCTGAATCTTAGTGTAACAATAACCAGAACACAACATCTACTGTCCACCCTAGAAGGAAACTAGCTAGGTTTTGGTATGATGGGAAAGACAAGTTGAGCTTGCACATCCTTTTGTGAAAGGGAGCCTGTGTGGGGATTGCCTATGTGGCTATTCCACTTTTCTGGTACACACTACCACTTTCTCATTATGATTTATAACAGAACCAGTCCTGTGATTCTAGCATAGCAGCATTGTTATTGAATAGACTTCAGGTGGAATTTAAAAATATAAATCATTATGGTGATAACCGTATATCTTTTTACCTGCATAAAATATTCTTCCAATAAGCAGTCCACCCATGGTTCTGCTATTTCCATTGGGCGAACTTCATTGGAGATATCGCAGCACTTGATCAATATCATCTTCAACTGAAAACAGCAAAGCAGTTTACAATGTGAGATCTTTATTTTATCTGCCAGTGTTTCTTCCAGAGGTGGTATTCAGCAGGTTCTGACCAGTTCTGGAGAATCAGTAATGGAAATTTTGGGTAGTTCGGAGAACCAGTAAATACCACCTCTGACTGGCCCTGCTCCCATCTATTCTCTGCCTTATGAGTCCCAGCTGATCAGAAGGGAATGGAGATTTTACAGTATCCTTCCCCTGCCACACCCACCAAGCCATGCCCCACCAAGCCACGCCCACAGAACCGGTAGTAAAAAAATTTGAATCCCACTACTGGTTTCTTCCACTTTGTTGTGGAAAGTCAGCAGTGAAATTATTACCAGATTAGATTTGTTTGAAACAGCGGACTCTCTGTAATTATCCCTGCACTGTATAACAGGAGGCGGGCCTTTTGTTCTGCTTGCCTGCCCCTCCTTCTAACTAAAAGAGTAAAAACATATGTTTAAATATCCACCAAGCCAAGGCAGCCTGTCCTCAACTTATCCGCTTTCTTGTTCACTGTAGAAGTTAAACAATAAAAATTGATATTCCACCAAATGGTGATTTGAAGTTCAGCATTTTGAGCATGGACAATAAATGGAAACTCTATGGTCTACTTGAGGTCCTACTACTATAACTCCTAGCAGTTTAAACGAGCACAGCCAATGCAGGGCTGTGGAAAGCTGTGGTTCAGAATCATTGGCAGGGTCACAGATTCCCCATACATAGGTAGGATTGACCTCACTGAGAAGGAGACATGGTCAGCTTGTTGGGAACTGTGGTTGCCAAACTATTCCAGGGATGCTATAAATAATTAATGGAAAAACTCAGTTTTAAGGCTTACTAAGCATTTCTCATGCATTTTTCCATCTCTAAATGATAAGAAACCACAAGGCTGAAGTTTTTGGATACATGGAGGTTCCAGGAATGCAAAAAGGCTGTCAAGTCGCCCAATCCTAAAAGCAAGGTTGTCTCTTTTTATTGATCTTTAAGGTGGGTTGGAGAATCCTTTCCATCTGAATAAAAGCTAAATGCAAATAAAGAAAGAAAAGCAACTTACCTGAGTTACATGTTCCTCATTTGAATAGGCAAACTCATCTAAGATTTCTTTGAAAGAATCCAGTATTTCAGCATGCCGTGCCATGTCTGTTGCTAGGATTAATGTAATTATCCCCTACATTGTTTAAGAAAAAAGAAGAAACAGTTTATGCTTCTTGAAGTGGACCTATTCTAGCTTTTTATGTATTCTTACCCTTTATTCAATTTTCCCCTTTTTGGACATGACATATTCTGAAGAAGGAAGCAATTTTGAGGAAAAACATAGGACAGAACTTTGCTGAAACTCTATACTAGGACTTTCTTTAACGAGCTATGAGCTCATTATCTTTATCTAAATGAGCTGTTTATCTTTTTTTAATGAGCTATGGAAGGCAAATCTGGATCAGGCCTATAATCACGATGTTAAGTACAAGTATCTTGGAATTTCTATTAGCCACACACGGGGAAATATGTATATGTATTTTTTCTCCTTTTCTGCATGGCAGGAGGATTGATCTGGCTTTAGTGCTTTTGCGTGAACTGAGAGCTGCTTTAACAAAACATCAAGAATCTGTGTAGCATAACATGTTTTTTAAAATTGTTCTGTGATTTAAAGCATAATGTGATTTATTTATTTTTACTAATATGTGTTATGTTATGTTACACTGTACTACTTTATACCTCTTCTCTTTAGTATTTCCTTAGGACTTGTACCAAAAAACAAAAATTACAATAAAACCAGTTAAATATATTAACACATTATAATATAAAAAACTATAATATTTTTCCAAAGATCTGCAATATCCTTCACCAAACTGGCACCATTTCTTAGTTGTGTTAAACTACAACTAAGAATTATTCCTACTATGATAACTAAGGATGATGAGTATTGTATCTAATCTAATTGAAAGGCACCAGCTTGTCTACGAGGTACTTATTTCATTAGGTTTGACTGTTGATGATGCTTCTATTGAATTTCTCAAATGAGAGATGCTGACTATCAAGGATTCCTAGGAGAATATTATTTCATTTCATTTTATTTTATCCCACCTGCTCCTAATCACGGGCTTTGCACCATCCCTCATTATTTTTATCAGTAACTCAAGAGTGGTGAACATATTCATCACGCTATCATCCTTTGCAATAGTGGCGAATATCTGTAGCTCGGGTGTAGGATGAGGGTGAAGGTTCGTTCTGTGAACCAACCCACAAGCTTGGAGAATGAACCTTCACTATCCTCCTCCTATTTTTCCCATAACAGCAATCCTGGGTGGACTGGGTGGTGGTGGTTTGAGCTGAGACTGTCCCAAAATCACCTAGCTGGCTTTCATGCTAAGACAGGACTGGAACTCATGGTCTCCCACTTTCTAGATACCTTAACCATTAGACCAAACTGGCTTTCTTGCTATGTTTTACCTTCTAGCTCTAGACTTTGAAAACTTTTTAATTAATGTTACTCTTGGCATGCTCAAAGATCTAGTCCTCTTTCTGTTTCATATGTTTCAGAAAGCACTTGAGACATTTCAGTAAAATAGGCTCAGATGTTAAACTCTCAAATTTTCAACACATGGTGCTAACATTTGGGGAATCTCTGCAGGGGTGGGTTCTACTTACCTTTACTACCGGTTCGCAGGGGGGGCCTTGTGTGCGCGCTCGCTTCGCTTGCACACAGAAGCTTCTGTGCATGCGCAGAAGCGTTTTGATGACATCAGGGTTGGTGGGTGGAGCCTCCCGCTAGTTTTACTACCGGTTCTATAGAACCGGTGCGAACCAGGGGCAACCCACCACTGAATCTCTGGCCATCTATATACTGTATGTCTAACATCATGCCTGACTGTCCCAAAGGTGCTTTTTCAAGAGGCAACTGGACATTTTTGTTTTTCTTTCAAGATGTTTCATTTCTCATCCAAGAAGCTTCAGAGCGGAAGAAAATTCTTGGATGAGAAATGAAATGTCTTCAAACAAAAACAAGAAAGTTCAAGAAAGTTGCCTCTTGAAAAAGCACCTTTGGGACAACTGACCTGGATGATTGACAATCTTCATAGACATCAAGCCTGGCCAATAAGAGTTTAGAGCATTGTAGTTAAACATAGTTTTGAGGGGCACATTCTTCTTAATCCTGAGACAGACCAGCTGATCTCAGTTGCAATTCTCTGTGAGCCCATACCTTTGAACCCATACCTGTCTGATCTGTTTGAACTGTTCCTTATCAAGATTGGATAAAATGTTGCATTCTGGCTGTGCAAGGATCTGGAAAGCCACTGCACAGTGATGATTCTCTAGTGGGGAAATATCATTGTATCGCACAGCTAGCTCTGTTCGTGCATTGATCTGGTACCTGAAATAAACCAAAGGCATAAACAGAAATGTGCTAAATTAGTTTATTTCTACAATGAAATAAAAAACAAGGAACTGGGGAAATAATAAATTCCAGATGAAATTAGAAAAGAGAATGTGAAAATAAGATATGAAAAAAAAAATCTCAAAACTTAATGCATCTCATATGGCCTATGCTTTCATGGATTTCCTCTCTTCTGCTCTCCATTCAAGACCACAACAGCATCCTTGGTCTTCATGGCGGCTCTTAAGAAAGACTTTGGAGGTAATACTGATGGATGCAGTGAAAGAAGGGAAACAGGAAAGCCATAAAGTCCAACTTGCTTTCTGTACACATCAGGTTTGGATTAGAATCACAGTTAGAAACTGGATCTAACAAAGAGGTAGACATGTGTATTTAAAGTGCAGTTTTGCATACTCTACTGCTACAGCAGTTATGACTGCAAAGAGGAAACTGCTTATTAAACTAAATCGTGCAATGGTAAATCTGCAGCAAAAATAACCAGTCTGAGTGTCTGTGCATGCAGGCCAATGATAGGTTGCCCCTGGTTCGCACCGGTTCTATAGAACTGGTAGTAAAACCGGCGGGAGGCTCCACCCACTGACCCCGACGTCATCAGAACACTTCTGCACATGCGGCGGCCCCGTTGCGAACCGGTAGTAAAGGTAAGTAGAACCCACCCCTGATGCAGGCATATACTTTTATTCTTTTATGTTGGGAATTAGCATTCCCTTAGATCTTTAACTGTAACATTTATTTATATCTCCATTTATTCCAATACATATTCTTTATTTTAAGCTTTTAGTTTTCTACCTTTGAGTTTCTGATAGCTTTTAAAACAATATATACACAGGAAAGGACCAATATGAGAAGAGACAAAAAAGATCCAGTGAGCAGTCAGTTATAATAGGCTTTAGTGTTACATCTGTTTCAGATCTTTCTTGAAGTAGGAATTATTTGATTTTTTAAAAACTCACAATCTTCTTGAAGGGGAAAAAAGAGATATAGGACATAATCATAAGCCAGTAAATCAGGGGTGAAATGCTACTGGTTCGGCCCAGTTTGTCTGAACTAGTAGTAAAAAATGCTATTGGTTCACCGAACCGGTAGTAAAAAAATGTAAAAAAAAAGTTCCGATGATCAGTTGAGCCATGCACGATCGTCAGAACTTTTTAAAAAAAAACTTTTTAAGCATTTTTTTACTACTGGTTCTCTGGAACTGGTAGTTAAAAATGCTTTAAAAAGTAAAAAAAAAAACTTCCGATGATTGCGCATTGCTAAGCTGATCATCCGAACTTTTTTTAAAAAAAAATTTAAGCATTTTTTTACTACCAGTTCGGGCGAATAGGTAGTAAAAAAATGCTTTAAAAAAGTAAAAAAAAAGGCTCGGACGATCGTGCGGCACAGCGTGCGTGCATGGCCAGCGAACCGGTAGCAAACCAGTTCAGATTTCACCACTGCAGTAAATCATATATAGTGCCAAGATGTGTCCTAGGAATGTTTCGCAGAAAGATTCATGGAATCACATGGAAATAGAAATGTGGTTCTTGGCATTCACTAATGTTCACCTTCTGATACAATTTCCCTTTAAGCTCAGGTTGCTGCCTCTTGTCCAAATGTCATCTTTTTACTTCTCCCAATTTAATTCTGCTGCTGTTGTACTCGGGAAGCAAAATATTTACAGTACACTTTCAATATCCTCATCCATTAAACATATAGCTAATTTGGAAGCTACAATGGGATGTGTTCTGTTTTATTTTTGCAACGTTCCTTCATTTTTTTTACAATCCAATCAACCATTTCAATGCCATTTATTAAAAAATTGCAATTATGTTAACATTTTTGTTATTAATCTTTATAATTCTGTAAGATACGTGCCCAAAAATACAGTCATCATGCGTTGTCTGTTCTGATGCTTTACTAACGCAAACCAATTATAAGATGTTACTTCCTTCCTCAAGGTAGTTTCTTAAAATACATTTCTTACCCGTATTTATAGAGTGACACATACTTCTATAAATACATTACCACACAGCTTTAAAAAACATGTTTGAAGCCAACGGCCAAAGTAGATGACATTTATTTTTCCCAGATCTAATAAAGATATACATATATTATGAAAAAAAAAAATCCTGATTTGGCCATGTGGTCCCATTTGGGGTTTGATTAACTTCCTCTTTTAAAAGCTACTCTAATTTGCTTAATTCTTTCACTCCAGCAGATTATTATATCCTGCTAATGTAAATAGCCTGAAATTAATATTCTGTGTATATTTACCAGGCAGCTGAGTTTCTTAGGTAACATATACTACAGGAAGACAATGAAAGAGCACAATTGCGTGTATTATCACTATATATTTTGCAAAGCAAGGTGAAAGGTTTTTTAATTTTTTTTCTTTCCCCTGGTGCCAAAATAATACCTACAGTCTTTAGTATTATACATTTCAATTTAGGCAGTGCATTTTCTATTCCACTAATGTCTTGGGCCAACATCCTCAGGAATTGGGGATAAGATCTTATGGTGGAATTCCTGCAAAAGGATGTTGCATAAGATTACACAGCCAACTCACTGTGGCCAACTTGCTACAACCAACTCACTATGGCTAACTTGTTGCGAGGCAACTTGCTACAGTCAACTTACCATGGGACAACTTGCTTCAGGACAATTTAACAATTCAATTTAATTATTTAAAATAAATAATTATTTTAAATTTTGTCATTTCATTCTGTCCCTCCTTTTTCATCCTTTAATGATTCCATTCCACCATTTCTTTGATATTAGTGTAACTCTTGTCCTGCAGTGTGTTGTCCTATGATGAGTTGGCCATGGTGAGTCATCCTATGGTGAGTTGGTCATGTCAACTTGGCCTTGGCAAGTTGGCTGTGGTGAGTTGGATGTGAAAAATTGTCATAGACCTATGTTTAACATGCTGAACTTTCAATTGTATTTCATTTCTCTAAGCAGATGCTATTCATCTTTAGCTCTCTTCCAAAATAATACATACGTGTTATTATATCCTGGATGATCCAGATCATGACACACTGATGCTGTCATTAGCATTAAGATATCCATTTTGGAAATCTTTGCCTAAAAGAGAAACGAGAGAAAATACAGTCTTATAATTTTATACAGCTTTTACAACATCAGAAGCACACTTAAATATCAGAAAAATAACAAGATTAAGTCAACACTTAATTTACTGTAGCAAGTTTAAAGATCCTTTTTCTGCCACAACAGTCTAGCAAATCATCCAAGTCTGGCAGTGATGCATAATTAACAACAGGATGGAGAGGAAAAGTTGGATTTCCTTAACCATGGATAAATTTTATTTAAAGGCAAAGGTTGCTCAGCTTGCAATATGCTGTGCCAGGATTGATATTAGTCAAGAAAGATATTACTTTAGTACTTCATATTTTATTTCAGTACTGAAGAGAAGTAACAACGGGGGAATTTTAAAAAAATATTCTGCTACTTGCTTGAGAAAATAATTTAGGATTACACAAGAAATTCTTCTTGTTTGCAAATAGACAATATTATTAAATTATCTTGCCTTGCATTATACTTGTTCTACCAGTCAAAAGCCTTGTTCAGCTTTTCTTCCTTTTCTTTTTAAAGGTTTTTTTTTGGGGGGGGGGGGAATGGCGAGAAAAAAAGTAAAGGGAAAATATGGAAGTGTTGCAACTGGGAAAAAAGAACATATGAACCAATTATTAAATTCCATGAATAAAACACGGCAGCTGTGTGACAAAATTGTGATAACACAACTGTTCTTGTATTGGCCACTCAAGTTGCAAATCTATGCCCACAAACTGGGGTGGGATTCAGCCAGTTTGGACAGTTTTGGTTTGCCGAACCGATTGTTACAAGGACTGGCTGACCCCGCCGACCCCTCCCCTCCCCTCCCAGGAATCTCCATGCAGCCTGTTTTGGATGCCAGGTAAGTGCGGGGTGTGTGCCGAGGCTCTGGAAGGGTGAAAAATGGGCCTACTAGAAGTCTGGAAACAGGCTTGTTTCTGACCTCCGGAGGGCCTCCAGTGCCTGGGGGAGGTCGTTTTTGCCCTCCTGGAAGCTTAGGGAAAGCCTCCTGAGCCTGGGGAGGGTGAAAAATGGGCCTACTGGAAGTACCGGAAGTCCGGAAACAGGTCCCTTTCCAGCCTCCAGAGGGCCTCTGGAGCCCAGGGGAGGCCATTTTCCTCCTCCTGGAGGCTCGAGGAAAGCTTCTGGAACCTGGGGAGATGAAAAACGGACCTACAGGAAGTACCGGAAGTCCAGAAACGGCCCTCTGGATCCCAGGGGAGGCCGTTTTCACCCTCCTGGAGGCTCTAGGAAAGCCTCCAGAGCCTGGGGGGTGAAAATGCCTCCCCCCATGGTGCAGGAGGCTGAGTAGGCCACACCCCTATGGCTACACCCACCCAGTGACTGGGCAGTGAACTGGTTGTTGAAATTTTTCAATCCCACCCCTGCTCACAAATACAATGGACATGATTACTTCTGTATGAAAATGTGAGTTCTACGTATTTGGGGTAACATTCTTAATACAGATAGTCCTCAACTTACAACAGTTCATTTAATGACCGTTCGAAGTGACAAGAGCACTGAAAAATGTTGTAGGACCATTTTTCACTTTTATGACTGTTGCGGCATCCCCATGGTCATGTGATCAAAATTTAGATGCTTGGCAAATAGCTGATATTTATGACTGTTGAAGTGTCCTGGGGTCATACGATCACCTTTTCGACCTTCTGTCAAGCAAAGTCAATGAGGAAGCCAGATTTAATTACAATCATGTTACTAATTTAACAACTGCAGTGATAGCAATAGCACTTAGACTTATATACTGCTTCCCAGTGCTTTACAGCCCTCTCTAAGCAGTTTACAGAGTTAGCATATTGCCCCCAACAATCTGGCTCCTCATTTTACCAACCTCGGAAGGATGGAAGGCTGAGTCAACCTTGAGCCTGGTGAGATTTGAGCTGCCAAATTGCAGTCAGCCGGCAGTCAGCAGAAGTAGCCTGCAGTACTGCATTCTAACTACTGTGCCATTACAGCTTTTCACTTAAATGTGGCAAAAAAGGTCATAAAATGTAACAAATTTCACTTAACAAATGTTTCCTTTATCAACAGAAATGTTGGACTCAATTGTGGTCATACATTGAGGACTACATGTACCATTTAGACTAGAAAGGGCCAACTCCTTAAAATAGTGTAGTATGAAAGGAACTAGAAAATCCATCCCCAGCTAGAATGGCCAGGACTCAATCAGGCTGTATAAGGCAACACCCTTTTCTTCCCACCTGCTTCTTAAGGCAAAAGTAATTCTCTTTTGGCTCTGAGCCTGACAGTTTTGAGACACAATCAGAGTATGTTGAGTAATTTGGTGTTAGTAAATTAGGAATTCTGGATGTTGTAGCCTAACACATCTGGAGAGCACCGTGTTGGAAATGGTACAAGAGAATGGCACAAGAAGTAGTTCAAGCAGTTTGGGCCACCCTGAATTTAGATGAAAGAGGAAGCTAAGATGCTTTGGGTTTCTGTTCTTTAAGTCAAAGAAACATTAAAGCTATAGCACTTTAATTTTTAAGTGGGGGGGGGAAGGGGGAGATCATTAGGAAATTTGTATGGAGCGGTTTAACTTCTCTTAAGTTTGAATTTCAGGCTTGTTTTTTAAATGTAAAAAAAAGGACAAAGGTTTCATCTAAGTTTGTTTATATTTCATAGGGGGCATCAGCAATGTGTGAGCCTGCAGTTCTTCTTGAGCCATTACCGATTTATGCACCAGAGTGGCTGTGGCTCAAAAGTAAGGAACATGCTTTGCAGGCCGGAGATCTGAATTCCTGGCACCTCCAGTCTCCAGATAGGCCTCCTGTTTGAACTCCTGCTGCCAATCAGTGTTGACAATATTGGGCTAGAAGGACCAATGATCTGACGTGATGTAAGGCAGTTTCTTATGTCTCTTGGAGACTAAGAAACTGCCAGGGTTATTAACCATCTCCTTTTCACTAGAGCTTTCAATTCTTCACTTAAATGTAAAAAAAGTTACACACTGAAGTCACCTTAGGATCAGTTATTTTCAGCAAAATCCCAGGGATGTGTAAAGAGATACTCTGCATTAGGCCTTTCAATATTAGGTTAACAAGATAGTGTTGTAGGGAAAAAAGTATTTTAAAAAGCCATGGATTTAATGATGTTTTATACAGTCCGTTTTTCTTCAGATAGGAGAACTGAAGAGAGAATAAAAGTGGCCAGAGAAAGACACACCTGGAGGTTGCAGAGTGAGATCATGCTGTACATCATCTGGGTAACACAGAAGCAATGTCGGAAATTATGGAATGGATTGTTTCTGTAATTGTCATGAATACACAGCTATAAAAATAAAGAGGAAAAACTGATAAAGAAAACAAGGATGTGGCACTAAATCTCAATTACCAACCCTTTGGTGCCATTATTCTCTCCTTTTAGATTCTAGAATATTACAATTTCATAACTATTCTATCTGTACTTAAAAAAAAAAGATAAAACACAAAATAATATGTTTTGTTTGCATTATTACTACATACAGGCTTGTTTCCACTCATTATTTGGGTCATATCCCATTTCTACTGAATAACAGTTGGCTGATCTCTGGTATAAGTCAGAGAACTGCTTAACAAGGTCATAGAATTGGCCAGATAGAAATACTGGAAAAAACTATAAATGTAGTGATGTGGAAAGGGAAAAATATAAACCTCCGGTTTCTGGGAGTGGTTGACATGCAGAATTATCCTGAAAAAAGTCAATCACCAAGTACCGATAATGTGATATAAAAAACCTTTTGAGTCACCAAAATTGTCCTGGATATACAGTGTATATATAATCCCATTCTACTACTGTACTCATTTTGGGTTAAGCAATATTATATAGTATAGAAAAGGAATAAGAAATAGAATACCAGAATACTATTAAGAGCTGAAAATAAAACAAGACAAAAATTTACACTAATATCATTTACTATACAATACTTTCCTATATCTTCAAATAGTATCTACCAGATCTATATTTTTTCCATTCTGGTATTGTATTGTTGTATTTAATTTGTATTTTACTTTTGTATTTAATCCACATTCATCCATTTAGTCCTATCTCTTTTTTTAACTACACATATTTCTTAACCCCTGCCACCTGCATGTTAACTTCTATATTTTTCCTGCTATATCTAACTCTCACTGCTATAAAACAAAGCCAAAAGCACACTCTTGTAGATAACCATTTTTGCTTTTTTCAACCAAACATTCATTCTGTACAGCATCACCATATACTATCCACATATACCTCCTACCTTTCTACCTGAAGTAGTTGTACATTGGGGGAATAGATAGAGACATCTTAAACTGTGCAAATGCTGGAAACAAAATGCTGAAGAATTTTAGTTTTAAGTATGGCCTATTTCACACCTTCCAAACTACTGTATTATGCAAATTGGAACAGACTCTACTTGGGAATTTATCTATGCAGTTTTGAAATATAGTTCTTATCTCAAAACATTTATAAAAATGTGTTTAATTAGTATAGTTTTATACTTAATAATGTACTGAATAATAATATAATATAATATAATATAATATAATATAATAAATCCAGCTCATTTAAATGATATTGTGAGTGAATGCCATGATTAAATAATGGAACTATTTAAAAATATAATTAATACAAAATTGATTCAGGACATGGAACAGGCAAGGCAACTCAAATAAAAGAACTAACAGGCTGCTACATATTGTAATCAGAAATAGGCTAGCTGCTGCCCTCCAGATATTATGGATTATGTTTTCAAAATCCCTTTTCCATTAGCCATTATAGCTAGGGGTAATAATGGCTGAAATTCAAAACAGTTGAAGGGCAGCATGCAAACTATCACCCAACACTCTATTAGGAACATAATTTAAATTTGTTCATTTTAAAAAAAGAGTCCCCAAAATACTCTTGAGTTCAGTATTGGATGAACCATGGCATTCTAAGGGCATTTTAGCATTGCACCCTTAAACTGTTGCTATGTTGTGCCGATACCCACCGACCCCTCTAAGCTCTAAAAGTGTTTCACTTGAGGTTTAACCAGTGACCTTATGCATATCAAGCAAATGTGATCATCATTATGCTCTTTGAACATCATTGCTAATAATACTGCAAAAGAATCTGAGAATTGCAGGGCAGTGATCGCTGAGCCTGGTGAGGGAGCATTTCTACCTCTGTGCATAGTGCAGAGAGCTACTTAGAAGAAAGCAAAGCTAACCAGACACTCAAGCCAGCAATAGCTAGAAAACATTAACATGGAGTAGAACAATACAGACGGAGGATATATGTGGTGGACTGGGGACAAATAGAGAGTGAAGTTGTTTGTTCCTGGTTTCTAAAATAGCTTGTGGCATGTACAGCCTGGCAATGTTGCCAGGTTGCCAAGAATGAAGTATGCACTCTACTTCGGGCATTTAACTTTTCAGTGGTTATTTTGTATTCAGCTAACTTTTGTCTTAATTTCAAGTACTAGTCTACACTGAGAATATATTTTTGCAGATTTACAAATCTGTAAAGTTATCAATATTTTAAATTCTTGTTTAAAATCCATTGGCAACTTACCAGCCACCGTTTCAGTGTGATAGGGTTGATGTTAAAATCTTTCACCAGTCCTAAATCATGATACATATGTTCTAAGCAACTCAGCATCTGGAGGAAAAATTTAAAAAGTATATATTTTTATATTTTCTTTGTGTATTAAAAATAAATTGCATATAGCTTATTAAATGCAGCTAAGAAATAACGAATTTAATTTTTTTTAATTGCAAAACTCATTAAACTTACAAGTCATGGGAGCCCAATTGATAACTGATGATGTATCATTACAATATAATACATTGTTCTATGTAATGCTTTTTTATTTTTAACAAATAAGGAAGAAATCCCCAGAATTACAGAGGTTGTTTACCTGTGTTCAAATCAGCAACATTTAGAATTTAGAATAGAATAGAGCTGGAAGGGACCTTGGAGATCTTCTAATCCAGCCCCCTGCCCAAGCAGGAGAACCTATATTCCATCTCAGACAAGTGACTGTCCAGTCTCTTCTCTTCTTTAAAACCTCCAGTGATGGAGCTCCCACAATTTCTGGAGGCAAGCTGTTCCATTGGTTAACTGTCCTCACTGTTAGGACAATTTAATTTCTTCTTAATTCCAGGTTGTTTCTCTCCTTGATTAGGTTCCAACCATTATTTCTTGATTCAATATCATGATTCAGTATCCCTCTTCTATGGCAGGGGATCAATTCTCAACTCTAAATTTATTCTCTGCCCATGCTAAATAAAACAATCTAATGTTTTTTAAAACAACAAAACTCCTTTTCTTTTGTAATGAATCGATCCAAGTACAAACCTTTCAAATCAAGCTTTAGAGCAGGGGAGTCTTGGCAAGATTTGTGAACTTTAGCTCCCAAATTTCCTCAGCCAACATGGCTGAGGAATTCTGGAGGTTGAAGTCAACATGTCTGAAAGTTACCAAGATTAGACAACCTGCTTTACAGTTTGTTTAAAGAAGAGAAGAGAACAACATCTGTAAGAAAATAACACTTAGTTTTCATTTTTAGAGCAGGAAACTGAACCATCTGTTGTAACAGCACATTCAAGGAAAATGTTGTTTTAAGATGACAGTCATGGGATATAAATTTCTATTTTTCAGTGGCGAGTGCTGAACGTTCAGCATTCTAAACCTGAACATTTCTTCCCTCTAAGTATTAGTAATACAATTACCTTGGCATTTACAATATTCCATTATGTGAGCTGGGATTCAAATTCTTTCATAATATCTCCTCCCATGTCAACTTGGCTGTGCATTACGAACATAGATGAGAAACTTTTCTTTGGACAGCTTTTGGAAAAGAGGTGCATGATAAAGGCATGAAGGATACTTTGTGGTGATGCCTTGACTTCATATGTGTTTATGCATCATGCTAAAGCATCATCTGCTTTAATCATAGTTTAGTAAAGAAGCCAGAAACAAGTAGAATAAGCCTTACAGATGACTTTTTAACCAGTTCTTGATTTGTTTCCCCACAATTTTCTGTTGACTCGCTTTGCAGTCTCAATAAATTGATTAAAGGGTAGGTTGGAGTATAAACCAGACATAAACTAAGAAACCATAAATACATTATCGATCATATCACTGTTTAACCCTGTATTGCAACAATTAACCCAACAAAAATGTAGTTTCAAAGTAAGCTTACTGCTCTAAAATAACATTTGGATTAAACTAAAAATAAACCTTATTATGCTTTAGCATGACATGCAAACCCTACTTTTGAAATGCTTTTTCTAGGGAACTTCAAAAGGTGTTTTTTTAAAGAGTCATATTAGCATATTCCTTTTGAGGGTACATTTTGAATTTAACATTAGCTAAATCAAAGAACAAAATAGACATCTGCTACATATTTCCTTAAAATTAAATTTATATAATCTCCTAAATCAGTAGCAATTGCAGCAGAAATATGACACAATGCATTTTTCTATTACCATTCCTCCTCTGCCAAAAATGCAAACAAAACAGTTCACATTTTGGAATGATGTAGTCCTTCAGCATGAATTTTTTTGTAACTTTTGGTACAAAATAATGTTTGCATAAGTGTATATTTTGGGGTAAATTGCATAAAATAAAACAGAACTTCCAACAATTAAACAGAAAATATAATCAAACAAATGATATATCAATGGCTGGTGCAAATCAAATTTAAACTGATCCCTACATCTCTACTGTAGTTTATTTGGATAGTGAAGTTTTAATTTAGTTAATAAGCTTTGCTTTAATGCTTTTCAATTTGTAATGCAGTGATTTATTAATTATATTGGTCGTATAAAACACTTTAAGGTACTTTTTAATATAAAAGATGGATAAAAGTGGTCTACATATTTTATAGTTCTTTTAAAATGATACTGTGAGAAGATGTTAAAGGAAAAAGCTCATGCCTAAATGGTAGCAAAATTGAACGAGAAAGCAGTGCCTTCTTTAAGATCTGAAGAATTTTTTCACCAAAGAGAAAATTGTTCTCTGCTGTCCTGAAAGGAAGGCCTAGAATGGATGTGTAGGAAGACAGATTGCAGCTGAACATGATGAGAGGTTTCTTAATAGTAAGAGCAGCTTGCAAATGCAGCTGTTACCAAGATAAATTCTGCATCATTGAAAATCTTAAAGGGCAGATCCATAGCCATCTGTGAGAATGATCGAGTTCTACATTTCCTGTAGCAAGGACAGAGCTAAACTATGATTAGCTCTGTCCTTGATCTATTGCTGCCTTCTACTCTTGTGAAATCCTGTAATTATAACTGCTTTGCTGAAATTTCTTTTGTTTTTCCATTCTACCTCTATATATAGAATCAGTCTTTTTAGATACTGAACTCTGTTTGTATATTTTCAGAGCAGTTCCTGGATGACACTAAGTTCAAGGTCCCAGTCCTCAAGCAATCACGAACAAAGCCACAAAATAACCTTACAGGATGAGAGGTCAGGGATTTGTTTCCAAAGTGCTGCATTACCTCATTGGGTTCCCACAGCCAGACATCAAAAGTTGGTTTCCTAAGAGCTCCTATTGTCTCCTGAGAAAGCATGTACTGGAGAGAAAAACAAGCTTTTATTATGAATATATGTTGTTTATCTTTCAATCAGTAAATTGGACGACTGAGCTTCAGTTTTTCTCTAAGCTAAATGCTTATTTTCAAAATCAGGTGTCTTCACAAAACATCCATCCATCCATCCATCCATCCACCCAAACAAACACAAAGAGTATGGGCCTTTTCCCACTTGCAACTAACTATAGCAGAAACATGTCCTGGCAGACTATTTTTTCTGCTGTGTTAATGAGATGTTATCTTTATCTGATCCCCAGTCCTTAAGTGAGACAGCATTAAATTGTCTTTAGCTTTGACATATGTCAAAGTAGTGTTTCCATCCAATTCTGATGCAACCAAATCCTGTTTCAAGATGCATAAAGCCTGTTAGGTTCATTATTAATTACTCTGGAGGAGAGTTGGATGACTGCAGTTGCTTGAAACAGTGGCAGGAAAAGATCAGCAATGGGACATTATTTTTTCATGCTGGTAAAGATTTCTGCTGCACCAAGAATGGGTGGGCTCAGTATTGGTGAAAGGCCCTCAGACATACAATGGAGACAAAGCAAGCGGTAGTGTTAGCACTTATCATAGCATCCATTCCATTCCTAGAACTAACAGTTAGTGGGAATATTTAAAGGACTGCTAAAATAATTCACAAATCGCATCCTGGGACCCTCTACAGCAGGGGTGTCAAACTCGTGTCATCATGGCGGCGTACTGATCTTGAATCTTCCTTCCTGCATATAATAACCTCCTGGGCATTATTTGATGGAAAGCAAAAGATGCCAAGAATAATTTTAGTTATTGTGATGATCAGCTCTGTCTAAAGATACTCTGAATGTATCTACATGACATTATACCTTAGGATAAGAGGGGACGTCCCTTCGGGGTATAAGTTTGTTGTTTTCATCCAGGAAACTGTATTTATAAGGGCAGTTGGTCCTGTGCAGAAAACAAAATCCAACATTCAGTATTTAAAAAAACCTTGTAAATAAGTGATACAAAAATAATTTCATTTAAACTCATTGAGCACAATCAAAATGTTGATTCTAAAGGATAACTCCTGCAAAATTAATATCCCCCTTTTCACAGCAGACAACCCAAATAGCTTTCCTCTGAATAACATAGTACCCTAAGAGATTTGTAAAGAAATGTAACATTTGAAGGTGTGTTTGCCAAACATGAAAGTGAATTTTAAGTCTTGGGGGGGGGGGGGCAAAGCTAAGATATGCTACAGATGCAGGAACCTTTATTTATTTATTTGAAGAAAACTTTTAAACATGCAGGTGACATTCAACAATCCTTATTCTCTACTTAGAAATACTTAGGATTATTATGCTAAAACATTTATTTCCTTATGGGGGGCTCCTTTTACATTACCCAGCATGTGTAAACATTAAACTATGAGTTGAAATCCAATTCATACTTTTCAAAATATGGAAATCTTTTCTCACACAATGTCTGTATCAGCAATATAACACTGAAGGAATTATACAAAGTAATGGCTGTTGGTTAGATCTGTGTACCAGTTTTTTGCTTCATGAAAAAAGAACAACTGCAGTCTTACAGGACCTTTCCTGCTATAGGTAAACTATTTATACAAGAATGAATCTACCAGAACAGAAACAGAAAGTGGGAATGAGGTCCTTGAAGATAAAGTTGTGTACTATGCCTTTCCCAATTTCTCTTAACCTACCCTTCTCAAATGTGGATGAAAACTTTGTCCCATTGTAAAACAAATATTTGCATTGTGTTGTTTTTTTTAATGCAGGTACCATCTTGCTTTTTTTCCAGTGGCAAAATACCTCAGTTTGATGTAACATATATGTCATGAACCACATTCAGCCATGGTGTAAAATAAAACTAATTTCATTTTTCTACTTATTATTACAGCACAGTAGCATAATGATTAAGTTGTTAAACTAGGACCAAGATACCTGAATTAAATCCACCCTTAGCTACAGAAACTCACTAAGTGACTTTGGACCAATCTCAGCTGCTAATGTCTCTCACATGATTATTGTCAAAAAACTGATGAGGGAATACTGTTTATACTGCATTGAGCTCCAGGATGAAAGGCTAGATAGAAATCAGATGAATGACAGACAGACAGATAGCCTGATTTTATTCAAAAGGTGAATAAAATCAGTATCTAAATGTCTGAAATATAAAGATGGTAAATGATACAATAAAAACACTTGCAAAGCTAGTAAGAAAAGGGCATATTCAGTTTCTTCCTTGTGCTCTGCCTCTCATATTGCTATGAGGAAAAAAATACATCACAAACAGCAACAGAACTTAAACAACGTTGTGTACATCTTTGGATGGTTGCTAAATTTGCTTGATAAATAGGAACTTCTTTTATCTCTCTATTTAAATGTGCAGTAGCTGATATGGAGGATTCTACCACAGGACAATCTATTTCACTTGCAAACTAACCTCCTTTAATCCTCAGGTCAATTTGCATTCCTTGGTAGCTGATCACACAGCCATTTGCACCTCAATCATGTCCCAAATTGCGGTGGTGTTTACATTCTGACTCACTGTTTTCAGGGATTCCAAAGAGAAAGAGAGAAGGGGGGGGGGGAAGGAGGGAGGGAGGGAGAGGGAGAGAAAGAGAGAGAAAGAGATGAGTGGATATGATAGTGAGGCATGGTTGAAAGGGCCAATTCTGTCCTTGCTTTTACCCTTTCCATACTAAATATTGAGAAAACTGCCAATAAGTGCCTGCTCTTATCTACTTCCCACTGGCTTCCCATTTGCCATGGAGTTTCCTCTGCACTTTCAAGTAACAAACATCTCCTTCTCTTTTGTCAAAAGAAGAAAAAGAGGGGGGGAGCCCATTTATTCCCTGTTTTTGGTATGGCTCAATCTTGATTGATTTCAACAGTGCATTATCTCAGTAAATCCTAAAGGTTTATTTGGTTTTTCTGGGTCAAAGGGAATTGGGAGACAAGGACATGGCAAGTGGTTTGTTTAATTAGCAAAGACATACTGCCTATAAATCCAGGAAGGAAGCACACTGGAAGTGAAATCTCCCTGGGGGTAGAGAGGGAAACTTCATTCAAAAGGCTGACAAAGCAGAGGGAGGTGGATTTGGGGGATTTTATAGTGAGTCACTTATGGAATACAACCAATGAAGTGGGACTGGATGTCTCCAGCTGTAGAAGTAGCATATTTCCTACAGTTGGAAGGCCTGTAGGTCTGTTGTACACTTACTGATTATTTTGCTTTTCATCAGATCACTGAGAAATGTATGAACATGGGAAAAGAAGTTTATTGTATATTTATTGATTCTGAAAAATTATACAATAGTGAACAGGGCTATGTTATAGAACGTTTTGCATAAGCATTGGAGGTGGTTGATTGAATGAGAATCAAATGTCAATGCCTGTAACCATTCGTGCTCCTGGTTTTAATCTTTTATTTGCTTAGTTGTTGTTCATATTAATTTTCATGCTTTTAATATTTTTAGGTCTATGTTTTTATACTACTATAAGCCACCCAGAATCACTTGAGATAGTGAAAAGGGCAGCATATATAAATTCAATAAACAAACATAGAGTTGAAAAGTGTGCATAAGAATAAATAGAAAGATTAGCAAATGGTCCAATATTATGTATGATGTAATGAGGCTGGAGTTGCAAAACAAATATATATGCATGAAGACTGACAGGACCAAGTGGTAGGGGAAGAAGAAATTTTGGTTTAATTGAGTTGATTAAAATTTTAAAAAGCTGTAAAAAGCTAAAAGCACAAAATGCAAAGTGTAATTGTGAAGTAGTGATGTGGGAGAAGCAAGGATGGCTTGCAAACACTAAATGGTATGGAGACATATAGGGAATGGTAATGGCATATGCTATTTTTAGTTACTTTAGGCTTCCTTTTCTTTTTCCTTTTTTGTGCCTTCAAATTCTTTGGCTTACTATTTTTTTGCTCCTCTTTTGTACATTCCATAATATCAGTTACCCCAAATGGTAAATACCACTGCAGCAAAATACCAAGTCATGTTACCGTGGAAGCATGAAACTGTCATTTTATTCAATAAGTACCTCTTTTCAGGACAACGCTCATATGAATGTGCATATGCACGCACAAATGATCTTTTTATGAAATGAATATGAATGATTCATAGCAATGATCTAAGTTTATTCTGAAGAACTAGATTCAGATGCTAATGCAAAAGCTACCTATTTAAACTGAGATGGCTGTGCATGCTATATAACAGTGGTTCCCAAGCCCTGGTCTGTAGACCAGCACTGGGCCATGGCATGCCAGCAACTGGGCTACGCAAACAAGTGAAGCCCCATCCACAAAATGCAAGCAGCATGCAAAACCACATCCCCTCTGGTCCATGAAAAAACCTTTATCCACAAAACAGGTCCCTGGTGCCCAAAAGGTTGGGAGCCACTGCTATATAATACAACTTTTAAAATTGCACCAAGAGTGCAATCTTTGCAGGAATGAACATGTGTGTGCAAGAGAGAGGGAAAATATAGCTGATGTAGTACAGTGGAAGGAAGAAACGACAATGAACATAACAGTGATCAGAAAAGTTTTTTGCAAGCTGGAAGTTATGAGTGCTGTCAAACTGGAGTTTCATGGGCAATGTAAAATCCAAAAAGGCACGCTACCCTGTATCCCAGCATGGAAAAAAAAAGGAGAGAATAAAGACAAGAGTATTGCAAGAATTAACAAACAGGGGCTCTGTGGGTTTGAATACTTGTTATTTTTCATAAATAACTAAGAAATATATTCCTACATGTGCTGAAAAATTAAATGCAATTAAAAGAAAGAGCACAGAAAGAAACCTTGAAAGACTATTGTGAAGTAATCAGTAGATTTTAGAACTGTGACCTAGATGAGTGGTTTAACTTTTGTTAAAGATATTAAGGTTCAACGTCATTCTTAGAGTATATGCATTTTCCAACAAGACAAATGACAGTGAAGTGATACAAGTAGAAAGAAAAGTTTTGAGGATTACAAAGAGGAAACCCTTAAAATATTTTGTTCAGAAGAACTCTACAAATATTGTCTTTAGTGAATTGTAAAATTCTATGCAAAGAAACACAAATATTAACTGAAACACAGTTAAATGTAGTACACATTTAACAGTTAAATGTAGTATACAAGTCTCACACCTTGACTTGACAACTTTCCACAATTTATAATAGTATAATTTAATATTTTCCTCCCCCCCTCCCCCCCACACCCCAGGTCATGATAGATAAGTCAGTCTGCATTTGAGATGCAGGTACAGAACATTTTCTTGACTAAGATTCAGAACGATTCCCTATTCCTCTCCTTCCATAACAGTTTTAAATGTCTGTTTAGCTGCTCATGAGGAATAGTGGCTACAGAACAACCTGATGTTTTTAAATTCACAAAGTCTGCCATACCAAGCAATGGTTGCTTCTGCTGTTGTTTTAATTACAATTCCAAACCTGGTAATTTATCAGATTAGTTGACTGGCTTCTTCCGTAAAAAGGAAACAACTCATTTGGGGGGTTAAAATATAACCTACACATTCTCTCATAATGCAAGAGGAGTTGCTGTGTATATATTGTGATGTTTTCTCAGATTACATTTTGTATCGGAGCAGGTCTACTTCTTGTAAGTGAGTCTGTTACCAAACTAATGTTTTTCTTGGCAGAATAATTTTTGTTCTCTGCATGAAACCAAGGGCACAAGTCTTTATTACCGGATGGCTTAATGGAGGGAAACCAAGATGTTAATCTTTCCAAGAGTTATTTTTCCAGTTACTCTTTAACTATTAAGTGGCCATATGTTCTTAAACAAAACTAATGAATCTTGTCTTTTTATCCATGCTGATTTAAAAAAACACCAAGAAGCTTCATAATTTGTGAATAATGACCATTGAAAATGAGACATTATTTGGTTTATTAGATGGCAGTCCAATGCACATTAACCTGGAAGCAAGTCCCACTCTTGATTTTAATCTTACATGCTGCCCAGAGTCACTACTAAATGATGAGTAGCCGTATAATTTACTTAAATACATTTTTTAAAAATGTTGGATTTTACCCACTTTTATTGATTCATTAGATTTACCGGTATATCCCACTATTTCCCCAGAGCTCTAGGGAACATTAATTTAATACTGATTTATTTACTTTACTTATATTCCACCTTTTCTCTGAGAGCACAAGTTAGTCTTCTTCTCTAATTTTGATCCAACAATAACGCTGTGAAATGGATTGGGTAATGAATGGCCAAGCCACCTTGGGGTTTCCAAGGTGAAATGAAGACTTGACCCTGGCTCTCCATGTCCAAGACTAAACTGACCATCACACACTATCCTGGGTATCTCTGGATTGGCTTCTAAACAAATCTTCAGAATGTTCCCAATGCAGAAGTGGCTATTCAGAAGTGCTTTTCTTCACAAGCAACAAAACACAAAGCTTACCTGGTACTTCTTGCAGCCATTTCGTCCCTCATCTTTTTAATGTCACTCTTACACTTTTCAATTTCCACTATTTTCAGTCCTTCCACTGTCAACAAAGTAAAACAACAGGAGGGTTACCATGGAGAAGCTCGAAGGATCCCATTGCAGTAATTGAATAGAATTTCAAAAGCCACCAAACAGCAGGCCGGTGATTCAGCAGCCCCTCAACCTGAAACCTGTTCCTCTACAGGCAGGTACTGCAAATAGAATCAATCATTCAAATAATACAACACTAAGAGTAACATTAGAAGTAGCAGAAAAGCAGCTACATCACTATTGTAAGCCACAGCAGCAACTTCCAGCCATTCTTCAGCTTCCCCGGACTATTTCTTAGAATAGGAATAAATGAAAGCAGCAAGCTGTGGCACTACTATAATATACTATATTAATACAAAACACTATATAGTGACAATACTTAGTTGGGTTTCCATTTAGCATCTTATTAAATGAAAAAAATGGTTTCATGATAGCTCTTTATATAGAAGCACCAGCTGTGACACTAAGCCCTGGGACAACTTTTTCTCCTAACTAGCATATTAGGAGGATAGAGAGAAAGCAACTACAACTGGTTCTTTTAAGCAGTGGAGAGGAGGTAGCATGTGCTGCTCATAATACCATGTAGAGTAAGTAAGAAAGAATGTGACTCAATCTACTCTTGGTATATTCTTGGTACAGAATCACTTTATGAGGCAGTTTTCCTGTAATGTTCCTCCCATACAAACTTGCTGGAATTACCTTTACACTGGCATTATAATGTTTATGAACTTTATGATTTATGACTGGGACATTTATCACACCAGCATTGCATGTTTCCTGCTGGGCAGCACTGACAACAAACCTCTGCAAGCAACTGGAACAATCTTTATTTTTAGTAGTTTTCAAATACTTCAGTCTCTGCAGAGAGGCATGGCCTCTTCTCACTTATCAATGGCCATTCATGTGTGTCATAGACATATATACACTAGAGACTTCAGATTCTCACTTTGGGAATAAACAGGATGTGAACGTACATTGAACTAAGTCTCCCCAGCAGTAATTTGAACACATTTGTGTTTCTGCTTCACTACATGAAAATACTAGTGGCTCCAAATTTCATTTGTACAAAAACTTATACTGAAAACTCATAAAGAAAATCAGTTAATTGAAATCTTTGAAGCTATTTAAGACAGAAAGTTTCAGTTCTTTGGGCTCACTATACATTTGTCTGTTTCAATAATAATTTTAATGAAATGTTCATACATTCCTGAATTCCATTTCATATTATTGTATTTTTCTGTCATACTATTTACATATGAATTTGAGTGTTTAAAGGAAAAATCCTCCCATCAGAACCTTGTTTTTCACCGAATTCCGATAATTTTATTTTTACAAGGCAGTAATTTGCAGACATAAACCTTTATTATATGTAGATTGTGAAAGTGACAAAAAATTCCATTATGCAAAATTATCATTTTAAAGTATTATAATAATTGATTTTCTGACGGCTCATAATCAATCAAAAAGTATTGTTTACATAAGGTCTTAACAAAAAAGGCTGTTAGATACATGTGAATTTGTTGTACCACTTCTTTCTTAGCTTTAAAAAATATATGTCAAGCGCAGGAAATCAGGAGTCCAGGCAGTTCAAATGAATTTATAGGTTTATTGTACGCTAAAGCTCTCTATAAGAATCTGAACTACTGTCTACAATATACTTTCCACCTCCCACCCAAAGAACTGCATTTTAAATATTCCTAATTTCTAGGATCCAATAAAAAGGTTTCTTAGAATTTTAGAATATTGCTGATTTTGTTCTCAGCAAATCTGCAACTGAATTTAGGCAGCACTCAGAACATCTTTGGCCTTCATCTTGCTTTTCAGGGAAAGAATCACAACTGAAGGATCCTATCTAGAACTGCAGTCCAGCTCAGAAACTTCTCAGGTTATTTAGGAGAATATGGATTTACTGCAGAGGATTAAAGATTTTATACTACATTTCTATGCAAAAGATGTAAGACGAGAAAGAAGAATTTTGGACTTGAAAGGTTGCTTTCCCCTCTTCTCTTTCTCCAATACTGTATTTTACCCTGCCAAAAAGAAGGCACTAGGTACTGTATGTTCATAAAAATATTAAAATCTCACACTAATACAAATTTATTCTAGGCTTCAGCTTGTTAGAGAAAACCTCAAGCTTGGTTTTGAGGAACAGTTGCATAACAAGCACCCTAATGTTTGGGACTGCCCACCTTTCAAATGCCATCTCACAATATTGATTCTCTATCCAATTCCCAATCCAATCACATCTGAAGGCCAAGAAATGTTTCGGAGAAACTGTCCATGGATGTGGCTGCCCAAGATGATATTGTATCATGTTCCTTGAGATGGTTGGCTCAACCCAAATCAGCCTCCCAGATAGAAAAATATTTAACAACTTATACACCTCAAAAACAAAGAGCTTTTTCTAGAGCTCGTTTTGAACAACCTGATTTCATTATAAGATATGGGAGATTTTATGGAGTTCCGTCTGGAGAGAAATGGTGTATTTGTGGTGCACCCACAGTTAAAGACATTGCACATATCATCATGGATTGCAAACTCTATTCTGCAGAAAGGACTGGTTATTTAGAGTATTTAAAAACAACAAAAAATATAGGGGCACCCAGAAACAACTACTATATGTTACTTTCTGCAGGGAATGAACCTACATATGACTACAGTCTTTATATCAAAGGCCATTTTGAAGAGGACAGATTATTTTGATCCAATTGGGGTTAATTATAATGTGACAATTTGTCAGGAATACGCCTTACTATTTTTTTACTTTATATTTACTGGTATACTTGTATTGGTTTTATATTTTTAATATGGTCAGATGATTAAACCAATAGAGTTTCTATTCTGTTCTATGAGTAGAAAAAAATAACTCACGTTCCACTCTCTTCTCCAGCATTGCCAGTTGATTAAATACTTCAGTTTTCAATTCATCAATTTTAAATACCCTGGAGAGGAAATAACAACAGCCCCAAACTTAAGTAAGAAGATATGCATGAAAATCATAATATTTGTTGTTGGGAAAATAAATGCTGAAAGTTAATATCTAAATGCACTGAAAGATACTTCAAAAATAAACAACTAAAGATGTCCAATTACTATTTCCCAGCTAAGGATCAGCTTTTGATATGAAGATCTTACATACAACTGGCGACTGCGGGAGGCTCCACCCACCGTACTGCATGACTACTACGCATGTGCAGAAGGCCATGCGCATGCGCAGATATGGCATGTGCGAGCGAAGCCAGCGCGCATGAGCTCACATTTGCAAACCAGTAAGGAAGGTAAGTGAATCCCCTCCTATCCATAAAGGTTCCCCATGTAATTCAGATTAAAAAGAAAGATAAGGCTCCTTCCATGAGTGACATGTAAAACAATTCTTCTCTGAAATACTGGAAAATGAAGGAATCAATATACATGTTAGGACTGCTTTATTTCCTAGATATAAATATAAATTTAGAGAGATATACAGTTTTACACTTCTAGAATAGGCAACTGCTCATCCATGTTTATTCAAATATAATAAACTGGCCATGATTTTGGCTAATTATAATTTTATGAAATTGATTCAAGTTAAATGTACATTTCCCCCCTAAAACTTCATCTATAATAAAGATACTTTTCTTTTCTTTTTCAATATGAAGAAAGTGTAAACAGTCTTTAATTTATGACTACAATTGAGCCCAAAATTTATGCTGTTAAGTGAGAAATTTGTTAAGTGAGTTTTGCCCCATTTTACGACTTCTTGCCACATTTGTTAAGTGAATCGGTGCAGTTCTTAAATTAGTAACATGATTGTTAAATGAATCTGGTTTCCCCATTGACTTTGCTTGCCAGAAGGTCGCAGAAAGGGGTCATATGACTCTGGGACACTACAATGTCATAAATGTGAGTTGATTGTAAGCAACCAAAGGTAAATCATGCGACCATGGGAATGCTGCAATGGTCATAAGTGTGAAAAATGGTCATGTCATTTTTTTCAGTGTTGTAACTTTGAACAGTCACTAAACTGTTGTGAGTCAAAGACTATCTGTACAATGCAACAGGTGAATGTTTCCTTAGCAGCAAATCCCTGTGCATATTTTTGTAGCCTTCAATGTTAATTCATTCTTATCCATTTTCCCACTTCAGACTAGACCATGATGGTGAACCTATGGCATGCATGCCACAGGTGGCATGTGGGCATGCGAGCTCAGCTCTGGTGCGCATGCGCACGCCGGCCAGCTGATTTTCAGGCTTTCTGGGCCCACCAGAAGTAGGGAAACAGGATGTCTCCTGTCTCCAGAGGGCCTTGGGGGTGGGGGGTGGGGAAGGCCCATTTCTCTCTCTCACCTGGCTCCAGGGCCTCTCTAGGAGTCTGGGGAGGCTGAAAATGGCCTCCCCCCCCAGGAGGTCCTCTGGAGGCCAAAAATGGCCCATTTGACAACTTCCGGTCCCACCGGAAGCTGGCAAAAGGGTGATTTCTGGCATTTGGAGGACCTCCAGGAGGGTGGGTGTTCTAGCTAAGAACCAGCGGCAATGACAGAGGCAAGGCAGGTTAACAATTAACAGCTTTTTATTAACAACAATTAACCGCGACTCTCTCTCAGTATGCTAACGACTGAGGGAGCGAGCTGATTTCTCCGAACTGACAGCTCTTTTATACTAGAGCTGTCAGTGGCTTATCCAATCAGGGGGCTCCAAGTTCCCGCCTGCAGAATGCCAGCAGGTGGACCAATGAACTGTGCACTTGCTTCACATGATCATCGGCCGGATGCAATACTTTTGCCATTTTCGCCCTCCCCAGACTCCTAGAGAGGCCCTGGAGGTTGGGGACACAAAAAACAGGCCTTCTGGTCCCATCAGAAGTTGGCAAAAGGGTCATTTCTGGCATTTGGAGGACATCCGGGGGGGGGGGGGAGGCCGTTTTCACCCTCCCCAGACTCCTAGAGAAGCCCTGGAGCCAGGTGAGAGAGAAAAACAGGCCTACCGGGCCATTGTGTGCCAGGAGCGGAGGGAGCTAGAAATATGTTAGAAATATGACTGAAAACTAAGCTAATGGCAGGATGTAAGTTCTAGCTAGAGGCCAGGGATTTTCCCACTAGCTACAGCCATGGTAGGGTAGATTCTCTAATTGTACAGATTGTAAGTGGGGTCTCCCTGAAACCAGATGTGGGATTGTCAGTGAAATGGGGTAAGTATCCAGGAACACCCTTTATACAAGCAGAGAAAATAAAACTTTCAGTTTTTGCAGGAATTTAGAAACTGACTAGAAGATCAGGTTTGCTGATTTGGTTGCCTATGAAATTGACTAGAGAAGCACCAAGTTCAAGTGAGGACAGGCAAGGTGAGGTTCCTGCAATTCTGGAAATGGCCCTGCCTCCTAGTTCCATGTAGCTCTAAGGATGCAAATTGCAAATCAGCCTCAGGGCCAGGGCAGGAGCAAAACCAGAACTAAAGAATTCTATGGGAGCTCCATAATTTTGAAATTATTGTATAGTAAAATGGTTACCTTGAAAATTGCTCAACCACCTGCTCCAGCAAATTCTGAAACAATTGTTCTTTCTCTATTAAAAATAAAATATAAATGGCAAATTATAAGAAAGCTGATATCATAAAAAAAAAACACAACCCAGTTATATCCAATCTATTATCTAACAAATAATGCTTTTGAAAAGATTATAAGCTTTGCCTCATCTAATTGTTTGTAAAATGAAAGGGATTAAAAATATATTACTCCAGTATTCCTTTTGTCCTGAGAACTGTAATATAACAATGGTTTTTCTACTGTCCTGTTCAAACCAGGAACTCACTACGCCACAAGAAGCCATTGAATAGACTGGCAACTGATGTGGGAGACACAATTTTAGATTCAGATTCCCTCTCTCCTCCATAGTGACAAAGGAATTTTGCATGGCTGTAACATGGGAACTACTATTCCATGGAATCTGAAGTTCTCTTGATGCTTAATGTCTATGGAGATTCTCAGTCATCTAGGTCATGGTTGTCCCACAGGTGTTTTTTCAAGAGGCAACTGGCCTTTCTGTTTTTTCTTTGAAGATGTTTCTGAGCTGAAGAAATTTCTTGGATGAGAAGCAAAACATCTTCAAAGAAAAACCAGAAAGGCCAGTTGCCTTTTGAAAAAACATCTTTGGGATGGTCTTGATGCTTAAGTAGGCACGCTCTTGCACTACAATACATCCATTTTGTCTCAACTTTTCCAGAACCCATTACAACAAAAATGCCAAAAGAAACAGAAGGAAATACAAAGCCAAGAGTTAGCATTTTCCTCACTGCTCTCCTGGTGGTAAAAATATTATCCCCATAAGACCTTCAAAATAGCTAGTAGCTGGAAAGGCCTCTCGTAGTAGTGGCATCTCTGTGTAGGATGCCTGCACAAGGAGGCTCATTTGATGCTTAGTTTTTGATACTATTTTACTATCAAATGCCTTCATTATTTATCTTTTCTTTTATGTACACTGAGAGTATATGTACCAAAACAAATTCCTTGTGTGTCCAATCACACTTGGCCAATAAAAAATTCTATTCTATTGTATTATATTCCCACATCTGAGACACAGAAATTATATAATAGGGCCATATTGATTTATTCTAACTTTCAGACAGCTTTTATTTATCTTCCCCTTCGATGCTGCCAGAAGCAGGCCATGTCACCCTTACGGTATTGCACTACTAGTTCTGTTAATTCTCAATTTTCCCAACAGAGTCACATTCATATATATTCCATAGTATGGAAATATTTTGCTATTACCTTCTGGAATGCATCTCCAACTCCTAGTTTAGCTGCAATTCTGAGATTTTCCTAGTGGTTTTCTCATCATGCCTGACCATGCTTACTTTTTCAAGATCAGCCAAGATCCCTTACAGGTAGTCCTTAAGTTACAACCATAATTGAGCCCAATGTTTCTGTTGTTAAGTAAGACATTTGCTAAGTTGTTAAATAAGACATTTGTCCTGTTTTACGACCTTTCTTGTCATAGTTGACACATAGAAATTCTTAAATTAGTAATACAGTTAAGTGAATCTGGCTTCCCCATTGACTTTGCTTGTCAGAAGGTTGCAAAAAATGATCATATGACCCCTGGGACACTGCAACGGTCATAAATATGAGTCGGTTGCGAAGCATCTGAATTTTGACCATGTGACCATGAAGATCCTCCAAAAGTCATAAGTGTGAAAAATAGTTATAAGTCACTTTATCCAGTGCTGTTATAACTTGAAAGGTCACTAAATTAACTGTTGTAAATTGAGGACTGCCTATATATGCTCCCATCTGCTATGTAATCCTAAATAACTTCAAGACTATTGTTACAATGTAAATTCTATATTTGTACTCAAAGAACTGTATTCTAAAACTCTTCTGTTGCTTATTTCTTCCCCCTGCCACAGAAGCTCTCTCAAGACTATATTTTCACCATCAGATTATTTTCAAAGCCAACAACTTTTCATGATGCCTCTTTTCCACTTGTTTTCTCTGCCGTAAGCCTGCATTTGTTCCCTTTAGCAAAATCATTGTATTCCACTTGGATTTTGATATCTTTAATAAATAATATTATTCATAAGAGTATAGGCTGCTATTTCATGGCTGCTATTTATTAGTGAAACGAGAGAACTGATTTTGACTAGTCATTTAACTGTTTTTTCATAGGAGAACTAAAACTGAACTTGGAACAAGTTGTTACATCCTTATATACTGCCTGAATTCAATGGAGCAAAATTATTTTATATATATTATATAAAATATATATTTTATATATATTATAATATTATAACTATAATAACTATTATAGCTAATAATAGTTCTCCTATGTATTCCTTCAGAAATTGTAAGTGCTCCATCACTAGAGGCTTTTAAGAAGAGACTGGACAGCCACTTGTCTGGAATGGTATAGGTCTCCTGCCTGAAGACTTCCAAGGTCCCTTCCAACTATGTTATTCTGTTATTAATTATTTTGGATGGTTATACAATCCAATACAATATTGTATACCCTCTAATAATTCTGGAGAAAAATCTGTTACAATATGCCAGGATGCTGACATTCTCATGCTGGCAATTTATTGAATACATTCCCTCTACTTGATTTTAAGTTTGGAAAATATAATAGTATTAGAGGTTAGGAGTCATTCTGTCTTGTCCACCACTCCAAATCTGATACTGATAATTCCCCCTCCCCCAACAGCAGGATTTAACCCATTACTTGATGGGGGATCAACTCTGTTCTTGTTACAAAGACAGTACATCAGCCAATAAAGTTATTCTCCTAGGCAGGATTTACTGCATGGTAAGTGAGTCTGTTTTGTTCCTGTACATCATCAGTAGAAAAAGTTATTTCTTCTAAAGAGTATTGACTCTTCCTCCTACATCTCATTTTGTAAAATCTCCTTGGAATATTACTCTAGAACGGAAGGATGTTTCCATATCTGTTGTTGTGTGGGCCCTCTCATTCCTTAAACAATCTTGAAAACAATATTTTATTTATTTATGTTTATGTGATAGAATTTGCAAGGAACATGATCAAGCCCAATGCAACCATCACTGTTAAAAGTTTCCAAAAAGGATACTTTTGGATATGGTAATTACCTTAAAAAGTTACAGTATATGGCTAAAAGAGTCTGATACAGCATTTTAACATATATAAATCCTTTAAAAGATGTATATATAGTGAGATAGAATGAGGGTATCTGGAGATAGTTATGGGACCTCCAATTGAGGTGTTGCTTTTTTAAAAATAGTTTTATGATTTATGATTTTATACTTAATTTTACTGTTGTGAACTGCCCTGAGTTGTGTTTAAGATGGGTGGCTATACAAATATTTTAAATACCTAAATAAATACACAAAATAAATTTATTGAAATCTGCCAAAAAGTCAGTCTGGCCCTATTTATCTACCTAGCATTAGTTGGATCTACATAAAATCCAGGTTTATTCCTAAAGTGGAGAAAAGCAGTATACTAGGTTTCTGATATACTACGGTATACAAAAGTTCAGATTATTTCTGAACCCCTGCAATAATACAAACTGATCTTTATTTAATTGTTGCATGTTGAAGTGATATTTCAGAATCTTTTGTACATTCTCTCACTCATCAGGGTTTGAGAAGTCAAGAAAAGTCACAGACCAAAGGTGTTAATAAACTGTCTCTCAACAGTGGCTTGCCAGATGATCTGGGAAACTAACAGAAATAGCTGAAGTCAGTTATTTAGTAATAAAAATAAATTTGTGGTTTCTACATATTGTTCATAGATGAATAAACATTCCCTCAAGTTAAACTCACTTCCTGGTGATTTAATAGACACATCCATGATTTACCACTGCCATTTTAAACAATCTTCTCTCCAGTTTCCTAATCTAGCCTATAGCTCTGAAATTCCAATTGTTTTTTTCTTTTTCTTTTTAACGAAAATGTGGCATATGCTATAAAACAATTCAGTCTGTAATGTTAACAGTCAGAGTGCATGAATTTAATGTAAAGACAAAATTTTGTGTCTGCATGTGAGCGTTGCTTTTAAATGCTAGGATTTGAATACAAGGTCCTTATATAAAGACAAAATGAATAGCTATCCATTGTGTATTTTGTAAATATATGTGTTTCAGAATTTCTGCAAGTTGAAAGCCCTTAAAACATAACACCTTCAGATTAATCAAATTATGGATCAGTATCAATATACACAAATTATCTTTAGTAACATATTTTCCATAAAAAGTTACTATTTTAAATAACTGTAATATTTAGACTATCATGAAACAAGAAATATTATTATGCAGAAATTGCTGAAATTAATAAATACTTAAATGCTTCCATGAGGAGTTAAACTTCAATTCAAGATTATGTGCTTTAAAGCATCTGTTTCATTCAAACTCATTTTCTGATATATACTATGGATATAAAATATAGTATATTATTATCTTTCTATTTTTGAAAAGATTTGTCTGTGATGATGGATGTGAATAATCATAGAAAGTTTTAAGCTAAAGCAAAGCTTCAAAATAGATTCATCCTGTGCAAGAGATTTGTTACTTACTGTATTCCAATAAAGTAAACAAAATTATAAGCAGCACAATTAGCCCAAGCAAATAGCTTTCATCTATTCAAAAAGAAAGCAGCTCCCTATTTTTGTTAGAAATCCAAGAACGAAATCCAAGTATATATCAGAAAATGAGTTTGAAAGCACAAGAAGTGCTTTCAATTAAAAGTAGCATAAAAGATTTCTTTCTGCTTACCGTCCACCAGACGATATAAAAGGCCAAACCAAGAATAAATTGTGTATCCCACATTCACTGCCTCTCAGTATTTGGCACTGGCTGATGCTTACATGAGCATGACAAAGTCCTATAAAAACAATCCAGTTTAAAAAAAAAAGGGAGGGGGAATCCCTGCCCTAGATATTGTACTTTCTGTCCCTCTCATTTTCTAAATTTACGTGCAAAGCTTAAAGTTATTTACCCATAAGCTACATGCATTGAATTAAATGAGACTTACTCCTAGGTAAATATATGTAGCCTTAGTCCTAGGACATTCTAATCCAGGGAACAGTCAACTGCAGACTGATGTTTATAGATGTAATAAAACAGTGAGGACGTATGTTTTTATAACCATAGTAAAGATATACAGCTAGCAGTTCCTCTTGCCTTAAAGAGACAAAGGTCTCTTTTCCTGAATCCACATTAACTATTTATGTAATTCCAGGGTCCAAATCAGAAATTGTAAAACAGGAACAATTTCAACTACTGAAATTTTCAAGGTGTTCTACAAACTTGGCCACAACTGCTTGAAGACTTCTGGGTACTGCCAACTTTTTCTCCTCTTTTTCCGATATGGAGTTCCCGTGTAATCTTCAGGAGGAGTTCAGTAGGTGAAGATTTCCTCATCACTGCCTAGTATGATTTGACCATTGTATCTCTCCTATTAAACTTACAAGACCCTGCCATAAAAAGTTGGCAACTTCAAATAAAGGAAGGTATCATTTTCTCCCAACTCAAAGCTGGAAAATTTGCTGCGATTTATCAAAAGACCCCTAATAGGAGGCATATGACTGGAATCCAGAATGTCAAAATTGAAGTCAACATGCTTGTATTTTTCCTGTTGCACTTCTCTACCTTCATGTTAGTTTTCATGCTGTAAAAGGTATCATAAGTAGTTGAGGGGAGGAAGAGGGGCCTCTACTTTTTGACCATGCTTCCAGCCAATAGCCAGACAACTGTAGGCTATACCGTTTGTTTTGTGCTTTGATTTAGTCTGCTTTTCCATCTTCAGGAATGCCAGAATTTTAATTGCTACGGTGATTCCATCCATTTGATATATGTTTAGATGCTCCTCTATATTGGGGGTAGGTTAAAAATAAAAAAAGGGGGGGGAATCCATCTTTTCTTGCTCACTACTTTTTTGAGAAGCAGAGACAAGTCATCTAGTGGCTGATCAGATTTTTGCAGCTCAAATATAAGTAGCCTTGGTAGTAGTGTGACTGCATATAAGCACACCAGTCCACGTACATAAAAACAAACAAACCCTTGGACATTGTTTGACTTGATTTTCTGTATATCAATGTTGTGGCAGTGGAGGGAGAGAAGAAAAAAACTTGCTTCTCTGTTTTATCAAGCTCCTGTATCACAAATATTGTACAGTTGCCCTACCTTTTTCTCTGTGATATGTTACTAAATTGTAAAGACAAAATACAGGTGGTCCTTGAATTACAACAGCTCATTTAGTGACTATTCAAAGTTAAAATGGCACTGAAAAATGTGATTTATGACAATTTTTCACAGTTTCAATATTTTCAGCATCCTCATGATGTGATCAAAATTCAGATGCTTGGCAAATGGTTCATATTTATGACTGTTGCTCTGTCCCACAGTCATGTAAATACTTTTTGGGTCCTTCTGACAAGCAAAATCCTTTGGGAAACCAGATTCATTTAACAACCAGGTTACTAACTTATCAACTACAATGATTCACTTAATAACTGTTGGCAAGAAAGGTTGTAAAATGGGGCAAAACTCACTTAACAAATGTCTCACTTAACAACAGAAATTTTGGGCTCAATTTCAGTTGAGTTTTATATAGGACTACCTGTATAGAACTACCTGTATAGAAGCAATGCTGGGAAATTTTGAGATGGCTACAATGTCCCTGATGTCTGGGACTCATTAATAAGGAAGAGTGTGGCAGTTCTCTCCAGAAGGGCTTATGTGACTGAACATTTAAAAAAGCATATATTGCAAGGATAGTGGATAGAGGATATCACTGTGTTGTGTTTCTAGATAATGCTTTTATTCTAGAGTCAGCTTGATGGAACATAATTAATCCATCAACCAATATATTTCCAGATAACAGCATGATCAGATAGTAGGTGAACATGTACCATATCCTGTATGAATAAAATTGTGGATGGTGAGATGCATTACGTACTTCAAAATTTCCAAGTAGAGGCATTTCCTCATGTTATTTTAAGAAAAGTCATTGTGATCCTTAGGAACTTTGGAGAAGGGTCCAAAAAAACACTTTCAGACTCTCTCAGTTGATGACTTCTAAATGTGTTGGGAATTTCCAACAAATATGTGAATTCTCTTCTCTGGAAAAATTTGAACAGTGAAATCATTTTTGAAGGAAGGAAGGAAGGAAGGAAGGAAGGAAGGAAGGAAGGAAGGAAGGAAGGAAAGGATCTGTCCTTACTGAAAATATATCAGCACGAAAAGTAATTTTCTCTAGATAAAAAGATTCTAGGTGTAAGCATAAAGAAATTCTCCTTTCATAAAGGTGTAGGTGAACTGTGTAGGAAAATTTAGCTTAAAAATCTACTGAAAGTCAATGCATCTGCTGCAAAGGATGGGTTACCTGACCCATATAAAACTGCCTGCTATATTCTGAATTTTCATTAGACTTTTCCAAAGACAACTTATAGAGTGCCTGGCTACAAATCTTCTTTAGAGTGGTTAAGGTATTCTTATCTACGTAGATGTGAAAATATCTGTGGTAATCCTGTTGCACTTACAAACTTTTGTAATAACAATGCACTGAGAGCAAACAGTAATTTTCCATGTATAATTCCTTGTTATCAATATCATCCCATCTGTGGCCCAGTAAGAGGGAAAGTTGATGTTTTTATGACCTTTTGGTTCAGTGAGAATTTATGACCAACTACGATAGTGTTCAAAGCATTATTAGGGAGAACAAGTAATGATCTTGTTAGGCAGTCCCTTGTACAAAAGTAACATGCTGTGCCAAAGTAACTGTTTAGGCCATTCTTTGGACTATCCCACTCACTATGTCCTGAAGGAGGTGACAAACAACACATGGTTTCCATGCAAACCTTTTCTCTATTTCTGCTCACTCAAACATGC
Organism: Ptyas mucosa; assembly: GCA_012654045.1. NCBI lineage: Eukaryota > Metazoa > Chordata > Lepidosauria > Squamata > Colubridae > Ptyas > Ptyas mucosa. Next base: position 35,830,470 of record WNWU01000016.1, on the reverse strand, counting down.
ACCCATGATTTCCCCATGGTTGGGGGACAACAGTTGTAGGCTTATTTTCCCCATAAAATGTCAAGATTTAAGTAATTCAAAAGTAATGTATTTTTGTTTGTGATAGTGGCAAATATCTATCGCTCAGGCATGGGGTGAGGGTGGAGGTTTGTTCTCTGAGCTTGTGGGTTGGTTTCTGAACATTTTGTTACCAGGGTAGGGAACATATTCAGCAGAATTTAGGGGATGTCAATGTTGGTGTTCTTCTGCTTAAAAGGTCTGTAGGTCTTGTGATGGGGAGGTCACGTTAGGTGAGAGTCACGTCGGGTAAGGGTCTTGTGATGGGTCTTGTGATCGGTCATGTCAGGTGAGGATCATTAGGAGGTGAAGTGCTTGTTGTGGGGGTGCGTGGGTTGGTTGAGGGGTTGTTTTTTGCTGTTGGATTTGTTTTCAAATCTGGGGATTAGGGATGAAAACCGGATTCGTCGCCTCACCCTTCAGTATCCTTGAAAAAAATGCAGAAATTACTAATAGGTAACAGCTGCAGGGTAAAATCCAGGTTTTCCCTCTGGCTGCCTTGGATTTAGTCATTCTTGATTTGTGTGCTGTGCACTCCGCAAGGTCCCTAGCCTGACGTCAATGGGAGCCCTTCCCAGGATGAGTACATGATATTCCACAGGGGCTCATGCTGTGGATGCAACACCTGCAGTGTGGGAACAAAGTAGTTTATTTGACCTCTTTTGCTTAAATCACATTATGTCAACCCTCAGATTTGGCCAGAAAACCAGTGGATGCAAATGCAACAAACTAAAGTCTGTTGTGCTGTTCATGAATTCAGGCTGTTACAATCAGAGCAGGATCTATATAAAAACATGAGAATTTATTCCTGCCTCTTATAGCATGTTTTAATTCCCTGCATTTAATTTGTTTTAAAAGATTAAGGGAAATTATTTTTTGGGGGGGGGACACACACCATAAGGCATCTAACAAATACCTTGTAAAATGGCTTGCCATGGTTTCCTCCCTGTGCACCCAAATTTGTCATGCCAAAATGCCAGGAAAGATCATGATAAAGGAAATATTTAAACAGCACAATGCAGGTATTTATGATCATGAAAAATCATTGTATTCTTGAACTGTCTTACATGAGTCAATAGGACAGGATTGTGCATAAATATCAGAAAGAAAAATATATGCCCCTATTTCATTTTCCATATTTATGCACTATAGTAGTAGTTTCCTGTGCTTAGGGTGATCGGCTAGAGAGGAAGATTAGGCGGGATTTGGATTTTTTGTTTTTCTTTTATAGTGTTTGGAAAGGGAATCTGGCCAACTGTTTTGCACAAATAAGACAACTCTTGCTGAAATGCCCTTTTTTGAACAATTTCTCAATCAGAAATTTGCAGTCTTAGGGCTGTTTAATTTCATAAGGGCCTTGGACTAATTTCTAGATATCTGTGTCAGAATTCAAATCAAACAAAGCAACTGTTTGAAAAGAAGGTGAAACGGTAAAGATAATCAGATAAATAGGCATTTTCACTGACCTGTTGAAGTCTAGCCCACAGCTATTGTTTCATCTTTAACAGTGTGTTTAGCAGCAGACATGTGGTAAGTATTGTGTAGGAGCAGAACTAGAAGTCAGCATGCTTTATCTTCTTCCACTTCTCCTTCTCCCTTCCCAAGGAAGTGAGATAATTCAGATGTTTCCACCCACATGTAAAATGCTTGTCATTTTGAAAGACAGAGCCAGATTTGAGCCAGATTCAGAACAACGATACTGAATGTGGAGCCACAGAAGGCTTAGGGCATTTAGAAGGTATTTAGATAGACAGCTTCAGCTATTGTCAGCATGAATGTTTATAAATAATACACAATTAGTATCCCATGATGTCCCTTCAAAGGAAACTGGACCATGGAAGTGCTGGGACATTTGAATCTTTCCCTCCAGTTAGAGAACTGCACATTAACAATATTTGCTTGAATCTGAAGTGCTGGCTGAACTAATTTCAACTAATCTTGGAACTGGCTCAAGTACTTATTTTTCTAGAATTCTAGGGGGAAAAAACCCTCATCCATTCTCTCAAGAGCTCTCTCTTAGCTATGAGTGTTGACAGTCACATAAATAGTGTTCCATGGGTAGCTCTATTGTTATAATGAATTGTCCCAGGGAAGCATAATATCTCAGCGCTAGATATCTAAAAATCCAAACGCCCTCTTTTGTCCCTAAAACATCTGGGAACAAAAGAGTGATTTAAATCTGGAAGCAAGCAATGGCCACAAGGTCCATCAGCAAAAATCATGTGGAAGAATGACATAATTAGATGACTTAGCCACCCAGCAAAAGGCAATGTGGCAAGGTGATTTGCCCAGACAGTTCTCAGCAATCAATGAAAGTTTAATTAAGAATAAAGGATTCCTATCAGTGTCAATTTTACAGCAACAATCAGGAAAGAAGCCATGAAACAATTCTTGATCTCCCCTCCCTCAGCAGCACAGCTGTGATTACATTCAGGCCTTTCTAGGTCAAAGCATTAGGAAAAAGGGTTTGCTGCCAGAATAGCACTTTTTTAAAAAAAATCCAAGAACTATGTCACTATATAATTAAACAACATAGTCTTGGTGGCACATTACAAATTTGGCATAAAAGTGATAGGACATATCCTTAATATTCAGCAAACTCCTTGGGATTCTTCTGAAGTCGTATTTACTAACTGGATAAATTGGCTTGTATCTTATATGAACTTCATCCTAGGGCAGCTGTATAAATCTGTGCTGATCCAACATTCTTAGTCATATCCCTGAAGATCACTTGTCTTTTGTTTTGTTCCTGACAGTAACTTGATAACTAAGTACCTTGTATCATGGGTCTTTAAAAAACACATTTGCCTAAGGAGAAAGAATCAGCTCATACTTTTGAGCTGATCAGATATAGAAAAAGCAAATAATGATAAAGTAAGTCAGTTATCTACAAGTGTATTTTGCCATTGAATGGACACTTTTATTCCAGTTAGAATTTCTTAATTCTTTTTTTAGTCAGTTCACTTTCAGTTTTATATAAAAATATTTTTTTCCAATAAACCTTTTGAAAGAGAAGCAAATGTTGTGAGAAATTCATATTATTATGGATTCCTTGTAATAATTTCTTATTATGTAATAAATTGTATTAATCTCTTCAGCAACCTACATCTTTCTGGTTTCCCATCCTTTAGTTAAATTCCAAGGAAAGTATTACTGAAGGAACTCCTCTTCCCAAGAAATTATAGTAGTAGTAGTAGTAGTAGCAGTAACAACAGCAGTAGTAGTAATTGTAATTGTAATAGTAGTAGTAGCAGTAGTGTTACTGGCTGGCTGTTTTTGTGAGCAATTGTTTAAGAATTTCTCCTTTCTCTGAATTTTCAAACAAGTATTTTATGCTTGGTTTCAAAATATAGAGTGACAACTAATTTGTTTATATGATGTCTCTTTTTTTCTGCTATTCCCATGGGAAGACCCACTATATCATATCAAATTCCAGTAATAGGCTGCAATAAATTTTGGAGCGATACAGAAGGCTACAGAGAATAAAGAGAATTTATTCTACTGGTAGATACGTCATAAGTAGCTGAACCTTGTAGGCGGTTGTAAGATGAACAAAAATATAAACAATAAGTTACTTATTATTGATTCTCTTTGCAAGTAATTTGTACTTTTTCAGGTTGTATCAGAATGATGGGCTTGCTTTAATATATGATCATACCAGATGTAAGTACATTATAGAATTTAAGTGTTGGCAAACAAGTGTGTCAAACTGATGAGTCAACTACATGAAAATAATACGGAAACTGTAAAATGATATCTCCTATGGGACAGTTATGGTACTCTAAGAGTGGGACTATCTTATAAAAATTAGTGGGCTTAAAGTGCCCAGGAAATTTCCCCAAAAGTTGCTTTTTCAAGAGGCAACTGGACTTTCTGGTTTTTCTTTGAAGACATTTTGCTTCTCATCCAAGAAGCGAAATGTCTTAAAAGAAAAACCAGAAAGCCCAGTTGCCTTTGAAAAAGCACCTTTGGGACAACCATGTCCTGGATGACTAAGAATCTCCATAGATGCCCAGTAAATTTATTTTCAATTCTGACTTAAGTATTGTATCAGTGAAATTCAAATATTTCAATACAGGTTTACAACCTTGAGAAAAGTTCTAAAATTACTTCAGTTTAAAATATAATTTACCTGTTTGCTGTCCAGTGGCCACAGGTATTACTTTGTAAGGAGTCCTACAAAAAGAGGGGGAAAACACCTTGTAGCATATTTTTTTTCTTCTTCAAATGATTAACACTATTGTGAGGAAAAAAGAGCGCTATGCACATCTCTTGATCTTCTGAAGAAAAGGCAGGATATGCATTTAGTAGCCAACTTAAATGATGTGTTGCAAAACAAAAGATTGCTAGAGGAGCTTATTATTTAAGTAAAGAACACTCACCTGCTCACCTTCAATAAAGTCAGGAGGTCTTGACTATGATCAGACCATGATAATTACATATATAATTCTGCAAACTTTAATGAAACATACCGGTATTAATGTATGTCTGCCTGAGGCTGGGAGGATTACAGTGTGAAGGATAAGAGTGATTTTCAGTGCAAATAGCTGTGATGGGCAATTATAGCAGAAATAGAGAAGTTCTGGGAAAAGAAGAGAAGCTTTGGGAATAGAAGAGCCTGAGGCTTTCTGACCACTAATTAATACACGTCTCAAACTCCCTGCATTCAGAATGATGTTTTGCTTGTTTCTTCTAGTAAAGGACCATCAATGCCTATAATCTCAATGTAAGCCTCAGAGAAACTCAGATATTTTGTTTTTATATAAGCTAATTGTTTGTGGCATGGTTTCCCCTCCCCCTGATAAAACTCCATATACTTTAATAATAAAGTATTAGTTTTAATATTTAAAACTAAAATAAGTTTTAGTTTTAAATGGGTCTTTAGAGTTGTAATAGCAATTTTTGCTGTCTCCCATTAACCAGGAATACAAAAGGACAACTGGTGAGTGAAACTAGCTTCAACCATAACAAGATATACCTGCCTTTCGGAATTGGCTGGCATCGTGGGATCAATGGATACCATGCAGTCGTCAGCTGTGAAGAGTGAAATAGTTGTATTCCTGGAAGACAAAGTTTAAAGCTAGGTTTATTTAACCAGGATAGAACCCAGGCTTTGCACTGTAATCTCATGTTTTTAATGGGAAGTTTGACAGGTAGTTTAAAAAGTTGATGCCTTCTTAAAGAGAACTTCTTAAAGGACTACAATTATTTAAGAGAAGAAGAGTGCCAAAACAAAAACAGCAGAATATGATTGTTGAATTCCAGGTTAGGAAAGGCTGGCATATTTAAACAAAAACCTTATGTTGCAGTGGAAAGTGTGATCATAATTTTGGGGTACCCCCACTATTGTTTGTGTATTCTCTGAACATTCAGCAGAAAGTGAATATACGGATGCATGCATATAGATTTCAGCTGCACAAATAGAGAAATGGCCTAGGATTTTTGCAGGAGCATCTGTGGGAGAATAAAAAGAAAGTATAGCTGCAATCTTATTTTTCTGGACACACATGCTACTGCCATGTGGGTGTGTATCTGTCTAAAATGGACAAGCTCTTTCCTAATAAATGTAGACTGAATTGCATTTTCTGCACCTGACATGACTTCAGAAATATTCCTGGTATTGCATCACATATTCATTGCATGCGTTATCTCACTGTTAATTGGAACCCTGCTAGTCATACAAATGAAAATGATGATTCAGTTAAAATATTATACAACAATGCACTCGCTTTTTCATCTCTTAGCTGTGAGTAATAGTCAGATAATTCACTTCTTTATATTCAGATAGTTCAATTATAACATTATGAAACAGATCTGTATTCTTACTGCTCTCTCAAGAAGGAAATGAGTGCAATTCTGCTAATGTTCTGAAGCAACTGATATGGTTGATATACCTCTGCTTGAATCTGTTTACTTTCCTTTGAAAGCAGTCCAGATGGTAAAATATGAAAGGTTTTTATATTACTCTAAGATCTAAAGAAATGCATGATTTTGCATTACATTTTATGATGATATTTTAAAGTTTGAAATGTTGTAAGATGGTTACAACTAATAAAGTGCCTTTATTAGACACTTATTTACAGGAATAAAAGGCCTGCTTTTTTAGTTGACATGTAATACCAGCAAAAGAAGCATAAAAATTAAGCATTTTTCCCAGTTAGAAGAAAAGCCTTTCCTTCTATATTTTCAGTTAGTTTTAAGTACCTATATTATATTGAGATAATGGCTTTTGTGCAGTGGTGGGATTCAGCCATTTTGCACCCCTTCGGGAGAACTGGTTGTTTACTTTCTGAGCAGTTTGGCAAAACTTTCAGCCAAACTGACTTTAATCTTCACTTTCCATGTCGCTGGTAAAACGGACATCCGGGACTAGAGACCCTCTTCGGAGAGAACCAGGATTTATTCCCTGTGCAATGTTCTTAAATAGAGCCAAGTCATGGCTCCTTAGACCGTACTGGTGGAGAGGAGTCAGATATATACTGATGGTCGTGCTCATTCAGTCTATGAGGAAGTTATTTAGGCCATACAGCTTCAGGTTCAAAAGTTATTTTATTATTTAGAAATATACAATAATGAACAGGGTGTCCTGTTGCATTTGTTACCCTAACTGTATGACTCAGAGGTTGAGAGGGAGAGAAGTTCACTGCTGTCTTGCTGAGATGGATGGGAAGAAAAAGGGAAGATATCCAATTGATTTGTGGGTAAGACTCCAATAAGGGAGTTCATTGGTTTATACAGTTACATGGGATGTCTGTAGACGTAGAAGACTTAACCCCTTCTGGTCCCTGGGGCATCATACGTAGGCAATATCTGACAAGGAAAGCAGGACTTCAACCAGGAGGAGCATTTGAAAGACAAACACCTGGGATACCTTAATACATGGCTCCTCACAAGCCATCTGCGGAATCTCCAGAGCAGTTTTAGAGTTGTTTTAATTTTTTATTTGAACTTACTTGACACCTTTCTGCTTGAGATATTAATTTTATTAATTTTACCTTGGGGTGGGTGCGTGTGCGTGTATGTGTGAATGTGTCGGGATGGATTGGATGGAAGGAGTGAGTTTGGAGTGGCTGAATTTGGGGAGAATGAGGGAGCTGGGGGCAAGAAATGGAGCCCCCTCTGCTGAGTGTGCAAACAGAAGCAGGTGGGGGCTCAGATACGACCCACGGCTCAGTGTGAATGGGGTGCCTTGCCTGCCGGAGAGGAGGGGGGCCGTTGAGGTGGGGGAGGGGATCTCTGGGGTATTAGAGAGCCGGAGCATTGCAGTTATGACTGGGAGAGGTAGATATGGCAGGAGCCGAGGGGTAGGCCGCTCTCAGGGAACTAGGACTCGCTGTGTCAAAATGATTACTTGTTCTGGCCCCTCTGGTTCTGGTTCACCGGGCTCGCCTCGTATACCTGACTCGAGATGTCAGGGCCCTGGCCTCAGGCTGCTGCTGTTTAGTGCCAGGTCTGTTGTCAACAAGGCCCCCCTCATTCGGGACTTAATCCTGGAGGAGGGGGCTGACCTGGCATGCATAACTGAGACCTGGCTGGGCCAGGAGGGGTGTGTGCCCCTCTCAGAGATGTGCCGAGATATTGCATCAGCCGCGACTCCAGGGAAGGGGTGGAGGAGTGGCAACTATTGTCCGGAAGAGTCTTTGCCCTCGCAGGATCCCTGCCCCTGAGATTGTTGGGTGTGAGTCTCTCCTCTTGAGGTTGGACTCGGGTTCAGTTGGGCTTGTTGCTGACGTACCTGCCTCCCAGCTGTGTTACAACAGCCCTGCCTGTGCTGCTAGAGGTGGTAGCTGGGCTGGCGGTGGAGTTCCCCAAGCTTGTGGTACTGGGGGACTTTAATTTGCTGTCACCTGACGAATCCTCAGATGCGGCTCAGGAGTTCATGGCTTCCATGACAACCATGGACCTGACCCAAGTAGTTCAGGGTCCAACTCATGGGGGGGGGACACACTTGACCTGGTGTTTCTCTTGGGGCAGTGGAGATATGATCTGGAATTAAGGGGTATAGATGCTTCTCCCTTGTCATGGTCAGATCATTTCCTGCTGAGGTTAGACTTCAGGACATTACTCCTCCATCGCAGGGAGATGGAGCCAATTAAGTGGTTCCACCCCAGGCACCTAATGGACCCTGAAGGGTTCCAGAAGGAGCTTGGAGACATACCTGACTCCCTTGTCCACAGTCCGGCTGAGTCCCTGGTGGCTGCCTGGAATAGGGCGATATCTGAGGCACTGGACCGGATTGCGCCTTTGTGATCTCTCTATGGCGGTGGATCCAGGAAAGCTCCCTGGTTTACTGAGAAGCTCCGGGAGATGAAGCGCCAGAAGAGACGTCTAGAGCAACGCTGGAGGACCAGTAACTCCGAATCTGACTGAACACTCTTAAGAGCCTTTATTAGGACTTATTTAGTGGCGATACGGGTGGCAAAATGTTTGCATTTTTCTGTCCTTATTGCATCCACTGATTCGCATCCAGCCACCCTATTTAGGGTGACTCGCTCCCTCCCTTAATGCAGGGGGAGTGGAGGAGCCCTTGCAGGGGAGAGCTGAGGACTGTGCAGTTTCTGTCGGATAAAGTCGCTCAGATTCGGATGGACCTGGACTCTGATTGGGCAATTACGACCGAAATGACAGGGGCAGGTCTTAGTCTTATTGTATGGGATGAATTTGAGCCTGTGACTCCTGAGGAAGTGGACAAGGCGGTAGGAACGATGAGTTCTTCACTTGTTTGTTGGACCCGTGCCCCTCCTGGCTGGTTTTGGCCAGCAGGGAGGTGACACGAGGCTGGCTCCAGGCTTTAGTTAACGTGTCCTTGAGGGAAGGGGCCTTCCTGCAACCATTAAAGGAAGCGGTTGTAAGGCCCCTCCTCAAGAAGCCTTCCCTGGATCCAGCAGAATTAAAGAACTTTCATCCAGTCTCCAACCTATCCTTTGTGGGAAAGGTTGTAGAAAAAGTGGTGGCACTTCAGCTCCTGCGGTCATTGGAGGAAACGGATTATCTATACGGGTATAGATAAAACTGAGATATTTCTTTTAATTGTTTTTAATGTTTGTATTGTATGTTTTTATTCGGCTGTACACCAACCTGAGTCCCCAGGGAGAAGGGCAGTATATAAATTCGAAATAAATAAATAAAAAAAATAAAAATTTAGACCCTTTTTCACTCTGGCTTCCGGCCCGGCTACAGCATGGAAACTGCCTTAGTCACGCTGATGGATGATCTCTGGCGAGCCCGAGATGGGGGTCATTCCTCCATCTTGGTGCTACTTGACCTCTCAGCGGCTTTTGATACCATTGACCATGGTATCCTTCTGGAACGACTAAGGGAGTTGGGAGTGGGAGGCACTGTGTTATAGGTTCTCCTCCTATCTCTCTGGTCAGTCACAGTCGTTTGTGGGGTGCCTCAGTAGGCCTCTCATTTGTGGGGTGCCTCAGGGCTTGGTCCTCTCTCCCCTATTTAACTTCTACATGAAGCCGCTGGGTGAGATCATCCAACGATACGGGGTGAGGTATCAGCAATACGCTGATGATACCCAGCTGTATATCTCTACCCCATGTCAATTCAGTGAGGTGGTGGATGTGATGTGCCGGTGCCTGGAGGCCGTGAGTGTCTGGATGGGAGTCAACAGGCTCAGACTTAACCCTGACAAGACCAAGTGGCTGTGGGTATTGCCTCCTAAAGACTATGTTGATTGTCCATCCTTGGTTCTGCGGGGAAGAAATTGTCCCCCTCAGAATGGGCTCACAATTTGGGTGTCCTCCTAGACTCACAGCTAAGATTAGAGCAACATCTGTCAGCTGTGGCTAGGGGGACCTTTGCACAGGTTCACCTGATGTACCAATTGCAATCCTACTTGGATCAGGAGGCTCTCCTCATGGTCACTCATGCCCTTGTCACCTCATGGTTAAATTATTGCAACACGCTCTACATGGGGCTACCCTTGAAAAGTATTCGGAGACTACAGTTGGTCCAGAACGTGCGAGCTGTCGTGGGTGCACCTAGGTACACCCACATTACACCAATTGTCCGTGAGCTGCACTGGCATTGGTCTCCGGTCACAATTCAAGGTGTTGGTTATTACCTTTAAAGCCCTACATGGCTCAGGGCCAGGTTATCTTCAAGACCGCCTTCTATCACATAGCCCCCAGTGACTGGTAAGATCCCACAGAGTTGGTCTCCTCCAGGTCCCGTCAGCTAAACAGTGCTGGCTGGCGGACCCGTGGGGGAGGGCCTTCTCTGTGGCTGCCCCAGCTCTCTGGAACCAGTTACCTCCTGAGATCTGGACCATCCCCACCCTATTGGCCTTCCGAAAAGTGGTGAAGACCTGGCTTTTCTGGCAGGCCAGGGGCTGTTGATCTCGCTGTTGCGATCTGGCGAGATCCGGCCATGAATGGTATGGATGAGTTTTAATTGTTTTTAATGTTTTAATGTTTAATATTTTTATATATGGTTTTTAAAAACATTGTAAGCCACCTTGAGTCTTCAGAGAAAGGTGGCATACAAGTTGAACAAACAAACAAACAAACAAATAAAAATGGTTGTTGGAAGAAATCATTAGGACAGAGAACTGGTTCTTAAATTACTTGAATCCCACCACTGCTTTTGTGTGTTTTTATTATAATTTCCCTACATTATTTTAAATGAATTGATTATATTGTTATTATTTTAATGTTTCTAGTAACAACAATGCTCAGAGATTGAATGGATTAGAAAAAAACCATAACAAGTACTGTTCCCTATACTACTTTCATTTACCTGGTCCATCTGGAATCAAAACTGCTGTTTTTGTAAGAGCTCTACAGAGGAGCGTCTTGAAGCATTTTTGGTAATTTCTCTGCAAATGTATGTATGCCAGAAATACTATTTTTCAGGGCAGGCTTAAAGCTTTATTTCTAACCTGAAAATTAAGCAAGTTAATTGGGGTGGTAGTGTTGAGAAAGGTGCATTTACCAGCCATGTATTAATTGTTTAGATTGTTAAATTAAACCTATGTGGCAATAAAACAGAAGGCTTCCGTAGTCCGGACTGTTGACATTCTTTGATCTACATGAAGGGAAAGTGAGAGAGTCATAGAGAGCACCAAGAACAAAACACTTTGGCTTAAGGATACTGCAGAGGTTTATGAGGTAAATGCATTAATAGGATAGCAATTACATGTAAATGAAATGAGTCGGGTGCCTGTTGCAAATGTGAATAGTATGGGTCTTAAGAGTTAGAAGAACACTCTTTAGCTAGCTGACTTCTTCAATATTATACGCCACTTATGAAAATTATGAAAGATTAAAATAAACATCTGAAGTGAATCTTTAATCTAAATTATAATTCAATTTTAGCTAGGTGACCAAACCTCAAAATCAACCATCAGGAAAACTCTGCAGAGGTGAATGCCCTGGCTGACAGCTCCTGGAGCAACAACCATCAGGGACTGAAGCTACATAGGCAGTGTGCAAAGTGCAAGATAGTTACACAAGCCAATTTGGTTTTATGTTAATTTTCAATACAGTGAATATTTATGAGTTGTTTATGCCTTTCATATGTGACTAAAGCCTAAGGCAGCATTCAAATATCAGTACAGACGTTTTACACCCTTTCTTTCAATTTTTAACATAATGATGAGCGCTAAAGCAAGATATATAAGTGATAAACTAATCTTCACTTACAGTAGTTGTAATATCACTATAGGAGAAATATTATAACATACTCAGTTTTCATTCTACAAAATGAAAGGGCAGTTTAGTTTTCTACCGGCTTTTAAAAAGAACCCATTCTGTCAGTACACCATATAGTGCAGAACATTCATGTTACAAATGCTGGTTATGTTTAAAGCACTAAACAGCCTAGAGCTAAGATAACTGGTTCTCTTTGAATCTGACTGCCAATTCTGGGAGGAGGTTTGGCCTGAGGTTCCATGTTTATTAGAGCTAATGCACCACAGAAGCTAAAAAGACTCTAATATGAATCCATAAATGCCCAGTTCTCGTTGCTTTCAAACTTAGTCCCATATGTAAAAAAAGGAAGATGAAAAATATTGATTTACTTTACAGAGTTGTAAGGATTTTAGTTCAATGGCATAGAAACCTAAAATTCTGGATTTTTTAAAGCAACATTGGTGATGAAATCTGGTGGCCTCTCCTTTTCTTTAAGTAATTTTCACAGTCTGTATGGGTTATTGCTTATAGGTCAAATTTTTAAGAAAGAATGAAAAAGCAATATTTGCATTGTTTAAAATACATAAATATGCTTACATGATATTTTCCATATTTTATAGTGATAGACAATGTTCTTTATAATCATGGATAGAAGAAATTTAATTTTAGTAGTTCACGTAAAGAGTCCTCAGAAAATATTTTTACCTTGGTAATCCTGTAGCAATGCAAAAGAGCTCCATAAGATCTGTAGAGTTGCAATACTTGCTGAAAGTCACCTGCCAAAGAAAAGAGAATTAGTGAAGACATAACCAGAAGAAAGAGCTTGTAATGGCAATTTTAGCTTATTGTCTGATTTTTGTTTCAAACCAAGCATGATCTGGTTTCTTTTCCATTTATTTTTCTGAAGCCTTTATTGTGTTTTCTATTTAGAAACACATTTCTAGTCAAAGTGTTTATAAAATTCTCATTGTGATGAATGGTCATCAAATACAACATATTCCAGTGGAGAAGTATACAATAGATATCATTTCCAGAACTTTATTTGATGTAAAAGGCAGGTTAAAAAATATTGCCGGTACCACTCAACTTTTAAGCAAAATATTTTAGTTTTTTATTTATTAAATTTGTTTGCCATCCATCACAATATTTCTTCAAGAATCAGTTGCAAAAAAGTTCAGAAATGGACAATTGCTTTTAAATAAAATATTGGTTTGCAATTATTTTTCTGTTTTATTCTTTTTAATGTTATAATCTTCTGAGGAAATGTGTATTATTTGGTAGATTAAAAATATAATAATAAATAATAAATAATGGGAATTTTTTTATCATGATTCAAAGATACATCCTTGAGAGGAAAAACCCAAGGGGAGATATTGAATTTGATCATTTAAAGCTGCTGGATTCACAAGTTATACTAATTCTTAACTGTGGTATATACAATTAAAAGAAATATTTAATGCAACTTCTGAATTTAGCCAAACAATAAAGCTAATTCATTATTCATATGAAACTTCTGAGTAACATAATTTGTGTGTGTTTATTCTGTGTGTGTGTGTGTGTGATTGTGTATGTGTATATACACACAAGCACACACACACTCTAACTGGATGTAACAAATTAGCAAGGATAAATATAGCTGGTTGATTAATCTTATGACAATGCTGGAACTCTGGAATTGGCATCTTGACATTCTATATGCACATATTTATAAATTGGATATAACAAATGAGCAAGGACCACGGAAGCAGTCAAAAAGATAGGCTCTAAGAAAGGTTTTAAAATGTAATGTGTATAGGAAAAGGGGTAGGGGGAAGTGATTTAGAATCATAGGATACTAACAACTTCCAATTTCTATTTCCAGCAGGTTCACTCTTATCAAATCATTCACTGGGAAAGTTGAATAAGAAAGTTACAGATACATTTCAATATAGTGCCCCCTAGGGCTAAAATCATGTAACAGTGCCACAGATATCTTTATTTCATATCCTTTTCTAGAATATTTCCATGTAGCAACAACATTTTGGACAACATGGCTTTATTTTTTATCCATTTATTGTCACCTTTTGGGGTAGCCAAAGTTCTGAGGCTATATTCTTTCTATCATATTTTTTCCCCTGTACAAACTAATTGAAGTAAAATAGTTGATATTCTCGTAATTACAGCGACAGGTTCTGTAGCTCCTGTGGAGCTGTAGTTATAAAACAAAACAAAAGTGTTATTGTTGTTTGAATAAATCAGATCCAGATCTTGCTGAAGTCCTTGGCAGGAAAAAAAAAAAGTAAATTGGCAAGAAGCACTGTCAGGAAAAAAAAAAGACAGTCTGGCAAAATACCATCTGCTAATGTTTGAGAATGCAATCAGTGCGGTCTAATGAACTTAGAATGAACTTCTGAAATAGGCTGGGCCACTGAGCCTTGAAATCAATTATCATTGAACAGAATGAATGCAAAGTAAGTGAGATACGGCAATATAATTGGAACAAATGGAAGTCAGATAGTTAGCATGGTTAGTTAAGGACCAAAGTGGGAGAGATAATAAAATAGGTTCCTCTTTTAAGCAATAGGCAATGGAGACTAAACAAAACCAAGAAACCTATTAAAACTTATTACTTTATTGGCATACATATCTTGATGTGCAATTCAATTTCATAAAGGTTTGTTGGTCTTCACTAACAAAACCAGGGTGTGCAGATGCTATAGATAATTGTTGTTAGTTGTGAAATCGTGTCCAACCCATCGCAACCCCATGGACAACTTTCTTCCATGCCTTCCTATCCTCTACCATCCCCTGGAGACCATTTAAGCTCACATCGACTGCTTCAGTGACTCCATCCATCCACCTCATTCTTTGCTGTCCCATTCTTCTTTTGCCCTCAGTCGTTCCCAGCATTTCTGGGTGCTACACCAACTGAGGGCCCAGGGTAGGGGAGGGGGGTGGCGGTTGTTATTAGGGAGGCTCTTAGTCCGTGGGAGGTCACTGTTCCCCAGATAGACGGGTGTGAGACCCTCCTCATGAAGTGGGGCCCGCAAGGTCAGTTGGGCCTGTTGATTGCGAACCTGTCTCCCAGCTGTGTAACAACGGCCCTGCCTGGGCTGCTCAACACCCTATCGGGACTGGTGGTGGAATTTCCCAGACTTATTGTACTGGGGGACTTCAATTTGCCATCCCTGGGCGGAGCATCGGGGGTGGCCCGGGAGTTCATGGCCTCCATGGCATCCTTGGGCCTGACTCAGATTATCCGGGGCCCGACTCATGAGGAGGGCCACATTCCCGATCTTGTTTTTATATCAGAACAGTGGCAGGTTGAGTTCAGTGAGGGAATATCTACTATTTACCCCCTATCATGGACCGATCACTATCTCCTTCGGCTAGGCTTCCAGTATGCCACCCCTTCTCGCTGAGATGCGGGACCGACCACCTGGTTCCGCCCCAGGCGCCTGATGGACCCAGAGAGGTTCCAGATGGAGCTTGGGACAATACCTCTCTCTCTCTCCCACACCCCTGGCACGGCCCTGGTGGATGCTTGGGATGAGGCGGCTGCTGGGGCTCTTGACCGTGTCATTCCTTTGCGGCCTCTGACTCAGCACAGATCTCGGTTGGCTCCTTGGTTTACCAGGGAGCTCCAGGAGATGAAGCGCCATAGGAGAGGCCTAGGGAGCTGTTGGAGAGCCAGTCGTTCTGAATCTGACTGTGTTCAGCTAAGGTTGTTCACTTGATCTTACCTGGTGGAGATGGCAGCGGTGAAGCGCTGCTATTTCTCCGATCTCATCGTCCGCAGAAAATCGCCTGGCTGCCCTGTTTGAGGTGTCCCGCTCCCTCTTGAATCAGAGGGTGGGGGAGGACCCTTTGCGAGGGTGGGCTGAGGAGTTCAGCCAGCATCTGCTGGACAAGTTCACTCAGATTTGGGACGGCTTGGAGGCTTGGACTGGACAGGGTCAGATGGTGGGATGGCGGCGGGTCTTGTTATTTGGGAGGAGTTTGATCCTGTTGCCCTGGAGGAAGTGGACAGGATCATGAGGAAGCTGAGTGCGACCACATGTGTATTGTAAGCATGCCCCTCCTGGCTGGTCTATTCAGCACGGGAGGTGACACGTGACTGGATCCAGGCAGTGATAACTGCTTCTTTGGATGAGGGAAGCTTTCCTGCCACCTTGAACGAGGCGGTGATTAGTCCCCTCCTCAAGAAACCTGCCTTGGATCCAGCTATTTTGGGTAACTTTCATCAGGTCTCCAACCTTCACTTTCTTGTTAAGGTTGTTGATAGCGTGGTGGCACGTCAGCTCCCGGTGGCCCTGGATGAAGCGGAGTACCTTGATCAGTTCCAATCGGGTTTCAGGCCCGGATATAGCATGGAGATGGCATTGGTCGTGCTGGTGGATGATCTCTGGAGGGCTTGGGACAGAGGTTATTCCTCTGTTCTGGTCCTATTAGATTTTTCGACGGCTTTTGATACCATTGACCATGTTATCTTGCTGCGACGCCTCGAGGGGTTAGGAGTGGGAGGCACTGTCTTGTGGTGGTTCTCCTCTTACCTCTCAGATCGTACGCAAGCGGTGTTGGCGGAGGACAGAGGTTGGCCATGAGGCCCCTCACTTGTGGGGTGCCCCAGGGGTCGGTACTCTCACCTCTTCTGTTCAACATTTATATGAAACCACTAGGAGAGATCATCCATGGTTTCGGGGTGAGGTATCTTCAGTATGCTGATGATACCCAGCTTTTTATATCCACCCCGAACCAGCCCAGTGATGCCCTTGAAGTGATGTCCCGGTGCCTGGAAGCAGTACGGGTCTGGATGGGGAGGAACAGGCTTCGGCTCAACCCTGCCAAGACTGAGTGGTTGTGGGTATCGGCATCTCGGTCCGATAGAGAGGTTCCATCTTTGGTTATAGGGGGTGAAGTTTTACCCCCTGTAGACAGGGCACGCAACTTGGGTGTCCTCCTGGATTCACGGTTGACCTTAGAAGATCATATAACAACCGTGACCAGGAGGCCGTTTGCCCAGGTTCGCCTGGTGCGCCAGTTGCGCCCCTCATGCGCTAGTCACCTCCCATATTGGCTACTGCAATGCTCCCTACTTGGGGCTGCCCTTGAAGACCACTTGGAGGCTTCAGCTGGTACAGAATGCAGCCCCGCGGGTTGTGATGGGAGGGTCCCGATACTCCCATGTTACACCTCTCCTGCGCAATTTGCATTGGTTGCTGGTTGCCCTCCAGGTGAGATTCAAGGTGCTGGTGATTACCTATAAAGCCCTTCATGGCTTAGGCCCAGGATATCTGTCGGACCATCTGCAACCAGCAACAGCTCCCCATCGCCTGATGCGTTCTCACAGGGAGGGCCTACTCAGGGTGCCGTCGGCTAGACAATGTTGGCTGGCAACCCCTAGAAGTAGAGCTTTCTCTGTGGGTGCTCCCACCCTTTGGAATCAACTCCCCCTGGGGCTCCGGTTGGCCCTTGACCTTTGCACCTTCCGCTGCGAATTAAAAACATGGCTGTTCAAATTGCCCAGCCTGGACTGATGGGGTTGGATTATTTTAATATGTTTAATATGTGTTTGATATGTATTTTAACATATTTTATCTGGTTTGATTCTAATTGTTGTGAGCCGCCCTGAGTCCTATGGATATAGGGTGGCATACAAATCAAATCAAATAAATAAATAAAGAATAAAAATAAATTAGGCTCTTCTCCAGTGAGCCCTTCCTTCTCATTAGGTGGCCAAAGTATTTGAGTTTCATTTTCAGGATCTGGCCTTCTAAAGAGCAGTCAGGGTTGATCTCCTCTAGGACTGACTGGTTTGATCGCCTTGCAGTCCAAGGGACTTGCAGGAGTCTTCTCCAGCACCATAATTCAAAGGCCTCAATTCTTTGATGCTCAGCCTTCTTCATGGTCCAACTTTCACAACCATACATTGCAACTGGGGAAACCATAGCCTTGACTATACACATTTTTGTTGGCAGGGTGATATCTCTGCTTTTTAGTATGCTGTCTAGATTTGCATCTTTTAATTTCTTGGCTGTAGTCCCCATGTGCAGTGATCTTGGAGCCCAGGAAAATAAAATCTGTCACTACCTCCATTTCTTCCCATCCATTTGCCAGGAATTGATAGGGCCTTGAGCCATGATCTTAGTTTTCTTAAGTTTTCTCTCTCTCACCCATGTACTCTTTTTGCCCAGGACCTCAAATCATGTGGTCCTGTCCACCATTAAACCATCTTTCCAAGCAGTCTCCATGTTTCCAATGTCTTTCTTCCCACTTGGAACTGAACCCAGATGGACATTTCTTCCAACACACTTAAAATAAAAATGGAGATACTTGTATTTCCATAGTGGGCAATCCTTGAGCTGAAACTATATCTGTTCATGAAGTGGTATTCCCCTTTTATATTTCCTGTCCATGATGCATCTTGGAAATGTACAAATCATGTATAAAAGTACCCCAGGTGTTATCAGTACCCTGATTGTCACTTTAGGCTTCCAAAAAGATTAGAAAGGGGGACTAGAAAGATGTTTCCATCTTACTGCTACAGTTCTTGTGTTCCCTGAAGTGACACACTAGAAGCAAGCTGCCAATTTAAGGGAGATAAGCAATAGCTATGCAATCTTCCCTTCTTTGGCCAATTTGTGAGCATTTTACATACTTGAAGAGCCAGGAAACCCTTGAGGAGTCAAAGACTTGCACATAGCATTCTAGCTCAATAACACCTGCCCATAACACCTACCCTTATTTCATACTCTTTTATCAGGATCCTGGCTTGTGAGGATCACTCTAAGAGGTGGAGCTGAGAATACAAAGATGCATAGAAGCAACAATAAAGAAAACAGTCAAAACTATATTTAGGAAAAACTATGTTAATATTTCCAAGGATCGGACCCAATAACTGACATAGGCATATTATTGATCAAATATAGTATTTTATTAATACAGATACTTATTCGTTACAGGCATCATCAGGAAGAACTCTTGGAGTAACGTGGGACAACCTTATATACCTGGGAGGCAGAGTCTGAGGTAAGGTGTGGTCTGAGAAGGGGGGTGGTATGGGATATGTGTATGTTAACCCTTGCATCCCCAGGCCATGGCCATCTGCTAACATAGGTAAGGCATTTACTTGTAACAAACTGTTTACATAATGATGTCATAATGTTCACAAACATAGTCTTAATCAGAGTCAGAATAGAGCTGGAAGAGACCTTGGAAGTCTTCTAGTAGTCTAACCTCCTTCTCAAGCAGGAGACCCTTTACAATTTGAGTCCAGTCTCTTCTTAAACACCTCCAGTGATGAAGCAGCTACAACTTCTGAAGGCAAGCTGTTCCACTGATTAATTGTTCTCACTGTTAAAGTCATTTAAATATACTTACTTTTAAGTAAGTTACCTTTAAATATAGTCACTGTTAACTCCGTTAAATATACTTAGGATAGCATTGCAAAAATATATAAAATTAATTCCTGCTATATTAAAAAGACTGGAGTAATTAATCTGATACATATATAAATGGAAAAACACAAATAGCTTTAAAGTATAGGGCTCTTCTTCCCAAATGATGTGTTAGTAAGCTACTAGATATATCTCAATGGTGATGCAATAGAAGTTTAGCAAATGTATATAGATCTTGAAACTATTACAGCAAATAGCATCTTCATTTATTAGCTTCATCTCCTTCAGCCTACACTAAAATTTTCTAATCTCTTCTTATTTCTCTTATTTGTGAGTAAATCTCTAACATCTTCTGCAAAAGTTACGGCAACTAATGGAAGTCATTTTCACAACTGCAGGCAGAGCCAATGTGGTGTCTTGCAACAGAGCTGGGCAAACCAGGGTTCAAATCTATTAAGTAATGACACTCACTAGGTGCTTTTTCTTAATGAGATGTTTTGGGCTGTAGAGACAGGAGGACATATCTTTTCAAGGAAATGCAGTTTGGCCTGTTGAGACATTGATCTTCGCTTTATGTCCTCCTTCAGCAGTTAAACAGCAGGGAGAAACAATCAGTGCATGCACTACATATGTGTAAAAACTTCATCCATGTAACTTATGAGCCAGAAAACATAGTTGGAACAGGTAAGGGGGTCAGATTCAAGGGTGCTGTTCAGCAGGTTCTGACAGGTTCTGGAGAACTGGTAGCAGAAATTTTGAAAATTTTGGAGAACCGGCAAATACCACCTCTGGCTGGCCGCAGAGTGGGATAGTAATGGAGATTTTGCAGTATCCTTCCCCTGGAGTGGGGTGGGAATGGAGATTTTGCAGTATCCTTCCCCTGCCATGCCCACCAAGCCACGCCCACCAAGCCACGCCACACCTACCAAGCCATGCTCACAAAACTGGTAGTAAAAAAAATTGAATTCCACCACTGATCAGATTGCCCTGCTAAGCAGCTTATGAGGCATCCCTTAGATATTTAGCACAAATTTATTAAATCATTATAAAAGTCTGACTAGAGGTTGATCAAGTACTTAGAGGAGCAATTTTGCACAGCAATCATAATAAAAGAAATAATCACCAGGCATTCTTTATAATATTAGAGTGCCCCAAAATTCAGTCCTCTGCTCTGTTTCTTCCATATTTTATTTACAACTAGGAAGGGGAGATGGAAGGAACTGTTACACTGGACAACAAAGATTTTGCTTTCTGAACACTTTGAGATGTATCTTATAGCTTTTTGACTGCTAATCATGTAATTTAACCTCTCACATGCTGTTTTATATAACTTTCTCTTTTTACATAATGACAATGTACACCCTTCAGAACTGGTTGGTTGTGATGCACACATAAAAAACATGAAAACATGGAACTGTTGCTGTAGCACAGTAGCAGTATAGCAGTATATATACTCCAGTTGCAGTATACCAATTGCAACTGGAATATTTCTGGGTTCTAAAAGTAGTGACTCTGCTGCTTGGAATGCAGCTTGGATATACCAAGTACTGTTCTTGACATATGTGAAAGGGATAGCCTTACAAGAGTGTCACATTACATTAAAAAGAAATGGCCATTCTAATAGAATTTTGTTCCAGGATAGAAAAATGTGGTACATGAACCACCTGTTGATCCGACAAAGATACTTTTGCCTCTGTTTTACATAAAACTCTGACTGATAAAATGTGAAAGTGAAGAAAATGTTTTTATTATTTAGAATCATACAGTCATGGGGATGGAAGGTACCTTGGAGGTCTTCTAGTCCAACCTGCTGCACAAGGCAGGAGATTATCATCCCAGTATAGAATTGAATAATAGTTTTTTTTTAAAAAAAGTCTCTATTGGTTGTGCCCTACTTCAAGTACTGTGTTTAGGATTCAGTTTAAATTCGGCACATTCCAATATTTTTCTAATTATGTGTTCTTCAGAATTGGAATAAATTAACATTACAGATAAAGGACAGAGAGGAAATGGATTATTACAGTGTATGGGATATGTGGTATGAGTGGCTAGGGAAAAGAAAATTAAAGTAAAGCTCGTGAGAGTTTAAACTGAAACTAAACAGTTAGCTAAGATAAGTGAATGGAAAAGATTGGTACTACCGGTGGTGATTAATGAATGGGACCCAAGAAGCAAGTAGGCAAATAAAGATAGAGATACTATGGGTGTAAGAATGTAATATGAGTAGTACCTGCTAACCCAATTCAGAATAAGAAGACTATTCCATGTAAATAATGATGCAAATATTACTTATATGTATATTGACACTACAAAACCGGAAATGTTGAATTGTATTGTAATTTTGTAACAATAAAAGCTATATATATATATATATATATATATATATATATATATATATATATA
>WNWU01000016.1:35796830-35808982 GCA_012654045.1 Ptyas mucosa | reverse complement strand
TATATATATATATATATATATATATATATATATATATATATATATAAAAGGATTCAGTTTAAAAAGAATTCAGAGACATTGAAAAAAGGTTTAGAGAATAGCAATGAGGAAGATCAAAGAAATACACAGTTAAGGCCAGACTGAAAGAACGTATGTTGTACCTTGTTAAAGGAAGAACAGGGAGAAAGCATAATGTTATTCTTCAAATATCTGAAAGGATGCCCCATAAATATCTGTTCTTTGTCACTCAGAGCATGTAAAACTAAATGAAGGGTTTAAGTTACAGGAAGGCAATTTTCAAGTGAATGTTAGAGACAATTTCTTAACAATGGGAATAGATTGATAATAGAACCAGTGTGGCAGTGGGTTCCTCCCTTTTGCCATATGTGTTCAAGTGGAAGTTGGACAATTAATCAGCAGGGATGCTGTAATTTGGTTTTCTGCTCTGAGTCTTTTTCAAGTCTATCAAATACTTAGCAAACAAACCAAGACTGATCATTAATTATTATGTGAAATAGAACATTCCATGTAATGATGTTTTTTTAAAAATTTGATTTATATGCCGCCCTTTTCCGGAGACTCAGGGCAGCTTACAATGCGTTAAGCAATAGCCTTCATACTTTTGTATATTTATACAAAGTCAGCTTATTGCCCCCAAAAACTGGGTCCTCATGTTAATGTTAATGATAGCAAGGGTATATTTTCATTTTATTTCTTTATTACAGATATTTCTACTCTGTCCAGCTCAAGCTGACTCATGGCAGAAATAGTTATGTAAATTCATTTTTTATTTCCAGAAAATTGGGGTTTATTATGTTCACATGCTATAGCTAAGGAAGGAAAACTCATACTCCTAGAAAGTTTTGCAATTTTCATCTACAAAAAATTATCATTAGACTTAAATTTCCATGGAAGTTTGAAGTGAATAACAGACAGATCAGATTGAAATAATTTTTCATTCTGCAATATTCTATTTCTCATTTGGACTCAATATGGGTATCAAATTTATTGTCTAATTTACTTAATCTTTGAAAAATTGTAAACATTTTAAATCAGAATTAATCCATGCTAAAGGCAAAAAGCTATAATGGAAGGAGAAGAATTAAATTTATATAATAAATATTTCTTATTCAATACCAATGAAGATACTCAAATTATATAGCTACTGTAGATTGTTTATTCAAAGCATGGAAAGAGTCTGGAAATTTCTTTTTGGAACCAGAACAGATTAATGTTCATCTAATCCAAATACATCATGCAGGTTTCCTTCCTCTCCCTACATATTCCTCTCCCCTGGTATCAGGCACAAAAGATGAGGTCCCTACATGAAGGTTGAAATAAACTGATTCATTGCTAAAGCCAGGAATCTTCTCCAGTAGCTGTGGACACCTGATTAGACTTAGATAAGGTAAGGGCCAATTAAGTCCAACTGAAAGGGGATTGGACTTAGTTTGCTTGTGGCTACATAATGATTCTATGTTGATTCGCCTTTTCACTCCACCTCCAGGTTCTGCCATTCCTTCTCCTACACCTGGGTAAGGGAGGATGGAAAAGGATTCTGCTTTTCTATTGTAATACAGATTGCTAGGCAGTAGACCCTATGTGTCTGGCGAACCATCAAAAACGGTTTACCAGAGAGAAATGTGGTTGGCCAATATAGTTCATTCCATTCTCTTCTGTTAACATTTATATTTTCAACTTTCAGTTCTTTTGATCACTCTTAAAGTTTTCCAAACGTTTTATTTTTTTCTCCATGAAAGCTACATCAATGAGCAATAATTTAATTGGATTCACAGATTCATGTTGAATTTATAAAATCGATAGTCCTGTTGATAGTCCTCAATTTATGATCACAACTGGGATCAGATGTTCTGGTGTAAGACTGTAATAATAAATTGATTGATTGATTGATTGATTGATAGTAACTGGGATCAGAATAGTCCCTTGTTAAGCAAGGTGGTGTTAAGTGTGTCACATTCAAATTCACAACATTTTTTCCATTGTTGTTAATTGAATTTTGCCATGGTTGTCAAGTGGATCGCTGCATTTATTAAGTAAATCTTGTATTTGATAAGTGAATCCAGCTCCCCCATTGACATTGGTTGTATGAGATAATTGTATAAAAAGGATTTTAACTTATTAATAGATGATGATCAACAGAGAATTCAGTTAGCCTGCTCTCTCCAAAACCACAGCATTTGAAAAATGGAAATTAACTTTGTACAAATCATGTCTTTATGAACAGAGCATTGTCCAATTCAATAAGATACTATCGCCTCACTTTCATTTCCTTGATTTTTTTAACCCAAGTCCCAGTTGATAAAGCTTCATTATCAACAAATGAAACAGATAAAAATCTGTCTGGCAAGTTTCTGTATTAAAATTTATAGTGCTTTTTCAGACATACATCCTTCCCACATTTTTTTCAACAATAAAAATGTCCTTTAGCTAGTAATTGTTGAATAAAAGTAGCAATCCAAAATAATAGGGGGTTGGAGAATCAGTTTACCGTAGATTGTGTTATGTAAAGAAATTCCAAATGGTATAATTTCCATGGAGAAAGCATGGAATCAAGATTTGGAAACAAATCTCTCTATCAGTAGAAGACAATATACTGTATGTAGTTCAGGGTCGAATGTAGAATCCTTGGTGCTTTCTGAGCTTGGTTGTTTGTATGCAGACAATCAAGCAGGAAAGAATACCCTAGTTAAAGAACTGCTAAGGAGACAAACAATCACAGAGAAACAACCAAGCAGGAAACAATCCCCTAATCAAGGAACTGCAAAAAGGAAGACACACCCCAACAACTCTGGAAGGGCAAGCTAATGTATATAAATAGCAAGTAATCACTAGCACTAATAATGTTATCTATCTGGGTAATGAAACATCTGGAAGCAAGCAACCAAGCTCAAAGAACACCAATGGTCTCTTTCCCCCTCTTTTCCTCCCTCCCCCTCCCCCTCCCCCCCTCTTAGTTTGGCTTAATAAAATTCTACTAGGAATATTACCATTTCTACTAGGGGTATGGAGGTAAAAACCAGAGATTTTTTAAATGAAAAAAATAAAATAAATGAGATAGTGATATTCCCCTTTTTGAAAACAATATCATGTTGACAAAATTACTACAAAGACAAGCAAATGATGCTTACATTGCATAATGTTCTAATTTTGCACTTCTGAGGATAGATATTGAAGTTTGGGGGATTGCTCGGAAAATTTTCAGACTTTTTTCAAAACAAGGCAAAGACAACTTAATTCTGATTTTTAACATTAGAAATCTTTGCTTAAGGCAGAAATATTTTATAAATGTTCAGTGTACAAGTGGTAGGGTATCCAAGAATGTAAATGACAGAAAGGACTCCCAATTTTAAGGAAGCATGGTGAAAAAGGTTTCTGCCTTCACATAGATAGGCAATTATAGAGCCGCACAGGTCATGATACACTGTTAACACCATGACTATGACTATGGATTTTATAGTATATTTGAATATACAGAATAACTGTAGCATATATGGCAAAAAGAAATAAGGAAAAATGGAAACAGCAGGATATATTAGTAAAAGAATTAGAACAGCTAGGAAAAAAAATTCAAATAAGGCCAGGTGATGTACAACTAATTGAAGAATTAACATTAGTAAAACATAAATTAAACCTAATAGAACAAGCAGAACATGTTAAAAACATTAAATATGCAAAACAATACCAATTTGAGAACGCAAATAAACCAGGGAGGTGGTTATCATACAAATTAAGAAAAGAAAAGGAAAGTAGAATAATACACCAACTGCAGGACGAGGTAGGGGATTTACAAAATAAGGAAGAAGAAATTAAAAGGATTGCATTAAAATATTTTGAGAACTTATATACACAGGAAGAAACTGAGATAGAAAAAATAAATGATTATTTAAAAGAGAAAAAGATGCCCATCATAGAGGAAGATAAGAGAACCCTGCTAAATAGGGAAATAACATTGACAGAGCTAAAAGAAGTGATTCAAAAAGTAATAAGATCCTGGGACCAGATGGTTTACCAGGAGAATTTTACAAAAATATGGGGGAATTATTAGATCCCATTCTTTTAGAACTGTATAATGAGGTCTTGTTAGAAGCAAAAATCCCTGTTTCATGGAGAGAAGCATATATCACAGTGATTATGAAAGAAGGTACCGACCCAAACCAAATTCAAAACTACAGGCCAATTTCACTTTTGAATGCAGACTACAAGATTTTTATGGCTATCATAGCATAACAGAACTGAAGGCATAGTAAAAGGAGCTATGATAGCCTGGGCTAGGAATATTGGACATAATATTGAACTAGAGGATTGGGAAATAATTTGGAACAAAAATTATAAATTAACCAGATCGGCAAAATATAATCAATATAAAATGTTTTATCATTGGTACTTGGCACCCTCTAGATTGGCAAAAATATACCCAAACTGTTGGAAATGTGGACAAAAGCAAGGTACCTTCTTTCATACATGGTGGTTATGCCCTGAAACAAAAAAAAAATTGGATGAAAATACATAGTTGGATACAGGAAGTAGCAGGTTTCCAGGTAGAATATACACCAGAATTGTTTCTTCTAGGAATAATGAAAAAGAAATATGAAAAAATGACAACATATATTATTCTACATATGACAACAGCAGCAAGATTGGCATTTGCACAGTGTTGGAGAAGCTCAAACACACCCTCCGAAGATCTAATAATTAGAAAGATATTAGATTGCACTGAGATGGATAAAATGACATTGGAACTGAAAGGACAGATGGATTCGGACTTTTACCTAATATGGGAAAAATGGTATGATTGGATCGAAGATAGAAAAAAAAGGAAATAACAGATAGTAGATTTTGTAAAATTATATAGAGTATAGGAGAATATCAGTGTGATGATATGTAAATGGTCACAGTCATGCACAAGAGCAGAATAAGAATTGTTTAATTGTTAAAACTCAATAAAACTAAAAAAAGAGAAAGAAATGTACTTAAGACAATACTAACTAAATCCAAATTACATAAACTTTTCCTATTTGACTTCAAAATTGCTTGAGACAAATATATCAGAAAACACTGACCAGTGGACCAGCAGACTGCACAAATTGGGTCCCATGAGGTCTCACTTCACAGGGATGACCCCTTCTTGCCTAAGATGCTGAGGGTCCCACCAGTAGACCATGTAGAGTATCACATGAGTCTTTGTTCAGAACCAAAGCTTCTAGAAGGACCTCCTTACCTGAGCTGTACCGTATATAGGTTTTCTATCTAATACATAAGGATTTGGTTCAATTCTACCAACTGCTGGAACAAGCTGTGTGCCTTGGAACTATCCATGGTCCTGCAAATTATATCTTGCCTGGCTGATAGTGGCTTATTTTGGCAGCCCTTCTGCACACTCCCTATTCCAGCCTTCTATAACCAAGACTCCTCTAGAGATTTTATCAGAATAGTCCCAGCTGGCTGGAAATTCTGGGACCTGTTATCCTAATGTATTTAGAAGTACCAGGCTGGAGATAAGTGTTTATAGTTCCCCAGATGCTTTTTTTCTACCGCTTTCTATCTTCTACCCATATGTCTGCTCCCAGAAGGTTTTAATCTGCCTCTGCAAGACTTAAGCCACCAAGAGAATCTAGGAACATGCAACTGGGGATAACTCTCTACTATAATGTGTGTGTGTGAATAGTGTATTATTGTGTGATCAAAAATTGGTAGACCTATCTTTTCAGCCAGTTTTATTTTTCTTTGTCAAGGAGTATCAATTTCAATTTGCTGCCTTAATTTCCACCAGGCATTTGCTAAGGTAATACTGCAGAAGATATGCAGATTTCTAAGACTGGTAAGGGTGATCTTAAGTTAATAGAAATGCAGATATTACAATAACTGTATGCATAATCACTTAAAACTTTGAATCTAAAGGGCTACTAAAGCAGCACTAATATAATTTGAAAACAGCAGAACATTAAAAAAATTACCTTATAAAATCTAATAATACCGTAAAAATAGAAAATCAGAAACCAACACCATAAAATGGAAGGTCAGGGTTAAGAGAGTGGGAAAAAGACATATGCCTTGACAATAGATCACAGATGCCATATAAATAAATGGCCAATTTGCCCTGGGGGAGAGAATTCCATAATCTGGAACTGGACAAATGAAAAAGCTCCATTTTGCATCCATCTCTAGCAGTGGATGGGCAAATCCTACTGTTTAAAGGAGCTAAATATAGTGTTCTGAACTTCTGGTGCTTGGAAATGCACTTAAAACTAGTGACAATGAATGAAAAACATAAAAATGTTCAAGCACTTAAAATGCCATTCCCATTATTTCACACTACATAACATTTTCAAATACTTTACAGAGAATGTTTCATCACTGTTGTGCCCATGCCAGATGCATGGCACATGTGACATCATAATAGCTCACTAGATATGTAAAGCTTGAGAATATTCAATGCATATTATATCAACTTGCTCAAATCTATGTCTTCCAAACTTGCTTCAATCTTATAATCCCCAGTTTGCAAAGGAAAACAAGAGATCTACATTGATACTAAAATTTACTTTTCCTCTATCGTTTTAAATGGCAATATATTTATTTTTACTTAATTATTTTTTGTCATTTTCTGATTTTTAAGAAGTTTTGCTCCCAAATTAAAAAGTACATTCAAGACACTTTCTTTAGAATAAAGCTTCTCTGAACTACTACTTTTCTGTGGGAAGATATAATCGTCTTTTGTAATAAAATCACATATAGAAAGTCTTTTGTTATACAATCCGAAGCACTGTTCTTTAGAAAAATGTTATTTTCAATTTAGTGGGATTTTCAATTTAGAGGAATATCCCAGAATAGTAGGTAGAAGCCTGCAGCCTTAAATCCGATACAATTACTACTACTACTAATAATAATAATAGAAACAGAAACATTTTATTAAATTAGCTTTATGGTTAATAGCATATTCAGGATAAGGAATGGACAAACAGCTTGCTGCAATTTTTTTTCTCTTTCCCTTCTCTCTCTTTCCATTCTCTACAGGACTAAAACACATTTAGAACACACATATTTGGGAAAGCTGATGTAATAATGAATTAATAACGCATGCCATGTTAATTTAGCACATACAGCACCTCAGTCATGAAACTAATTAGATTTTTAAAGTCCCATCTCCACTCCTGGTATTTATCATGAGAACAGATTAGGCAAAGGAGTCAGATATGTACAAAAAGTGTATTTTTGCCACACTTTCTCAATTATAGATATGCTCCCTCTTTAATTAATATCTTCATGTAACTCATAAATCATAGTATGAATTACAATAGAAGTTTAATGCACTTCAATATGTGTACATGTACATACAATATGCACAAATAGATATTTACTAGATACCTTAGAAAGAATAATTGCAAAAAGTAGACATTATAAGGAAATAATTCAATATAATTTTGATGTACCTGTACCCCCAAATACTCTACTTAAACCTTTCTATTTTTCTACTTTGTAACTACTTAGAAGGTACCACTTCTATTTACACTGAAATCCACTCACACAAAACCTTTGCATTTATATCCACAGAATGGCACACATACTAAATTTGTGCAGAAGAGGTAAGCATCCATTCACACTCTCCATATCCTGAAGATTTTGTTCCTAAATTCTTATTTCAAGATTGCTTTAAAGAGGCAGCAGTGCTTATAGCTGAATAGAGCTCAGGAAACAGAAGCTTAAAAAAAAGTGAGGTCATGAATCTACTTAGATGCAAAGGTAAATGGATAAAGATAGTAGCTGCAAACAAGAAAGGAATGAACAAATACCTTTTGAATTCTTCCATTAATATCCAGATAAATACACTTGGGTTGGTATGCTGATGAGCTGCATCCCATCTTCCTAAGATTTGCTACAGTGAGACTTTGGCTTTAATTCGTTGGATTAACTTTACAGCAGAAATAAGGTCCAGCCAACTGAAACTGAACCACTATTACTAGACGCATAAGTCTCTTCCCTCTTTCCCATTCTGCAGCCTCAAACTACAATCCTCCTTCTCAGATATGCATGCATTTCCCATCACTTTTCTACTCCTCCTTTCAATTCCCCCCCCCCATTCTTGTGAAAGAATGGGAGGGAGCCAAGCTCCAGATCCTGTCACCAAGCGTCCTCTTGATTCCCATAGCAACTCTTGATGGCTTCAGAGCAAGGAGTCTTTCTGCAATCAATGTACAATGCCTGTACAGAAAAGTAGGGTTTGATTAGCTGCTTTGACACAAAGTAGCACTTAACACTCAGCAAATGATCGGCATTTATTTCACAGTTGGTGTTAAGGATTTTTATTGTAAGGTTGCAGAATTCATTCTTTTAGCAGTCTGTCTAGACATAAGAGAGAAAGAACATGACATTCAGTCAGTGAGTTGATTTTAAGGGCACAGTATAGCAGCACTTGGAATTATTAAAGTTAAAATAGAATCTTTTATGCACACTTCTGCTTTAATGGCCCAGAAAGAAGAAAGGAGTAAAGATTATACAGGGTTCATAGAAATGCTGCATGATTTTTTTTGGCCTATTTTTATAACCCCTAGGTTCTAAACACTGTATGTTTAGTAGAAATAAATGACATGTTGAGATGATATATAGATTGGCTTGATAAATCACATTCTATAAATTTAGAATGGGGAATTATATTAAACATATTTTCAGTGAATAGATTTTAAGTGCCATCTACTGAATTATAGTGGAATATGAACTGTTCAACTGTAGGGCAATCTATGGGATAATGTTTCTAATTTTTGATGGAGCGGAATATTTCCACAAGGCTGACATTAAAGTATTAAATATATCATGACCAAATGATTTCAAGATTCATTGAGACTACAAATCTTAGCCAGCATGTTATAATTCTAACCCATCTGGAAAGCTCCAAGTTTGATAAGGCTGAAATAAAAAATGCTCACCTAGTTTTCACTGAAAGTGGCCTGCTATCATTGAGTGATTTATTGCAACATAATTTGTTTGCACAGTAATTTTTTAGGGATGAAAAGTTGATAATAAGTGAATAAATGATACTCCTGGGCTGGAAACAATTCCAGTGTTACTATTCTTCTTATTTTTCATACTGCCTTGAATCACTCAATGTACTGTAACAAAATTGGTGGAATCCATAATTCACAAAAATGGCACAATGTTCCTAGTTAAAAAAAAAATTGTTTTACATGTTTCTGACTCCATCACTCATGACATTCAGATATTTAAGCAAAATATAATGATCACCACAACAGTTGTCATAAAGAAGCTCAGACATTTCTATTAATCTAAGCAAATCCAAACAGATCCTTAATATGTTAACAAGAGTAGATAATTGTAATTCACATCACAGAAATTTAGCAACATCTGGAGTGCCCTCCCTGGCTTATGTAAAGCTTTAGTCTGCAAATCTGAAATTATGGTACCTACTGACAAGATTAGAATTACACAATAAATCAGGATTTACTTATCCCTTTTCAATTCAAAGCAGAACAATTCATTTCCCCACAAAACAAGACTAAAAATATTATTCCACTGGATCACTAAATCTTTTTCCAGTAGCAGACTGACTGCTATTGAAATTTTTAAGCTTTATTTCATTTGGAAGAAACAGAGAACATGATGATGATGATGATGATGATGATGATGATGATGATGATTCATTCTCTGAAGCAAGACCAAGTCCAATATTGTTGTCCCAAACCTATAATTAACAAGTATATATAGCAAGAATATACTGTAAATACAAGCATCATTACATGGCATCTGGAAGACAATGGCATTGGGAAGGTCTGACTTGTAAGCAGGGGTGAAATCTAAAATTTGTTACTACCAGTTCTGTGGGTGTGGCTTGGTGGGGGGGGTGTAATGTGACTGGGTGGGCGTGGCCAACTTTTTTTTTTTTACTTTTAAAAGCATCTTTTCCACAACCTTAAAACGTTGCAGAAAAAATGCTTTTAGAAGCCTCTGAGGATCAGGCAACTCAGCTGGGATCGCCAGAGGCTTTTAAAGACATTTTTTTTCCTACAACCTCTTTGGCCAAAGAAGTTGTAGAAAAAAATGCTTTTAAAAGTGAAAAAAACCAGCCTCTGATGATCGCGTGGCTCAGCTGGGCATGGGGGGGGGGCACAGGGATTTTCGCTACCGGTTCTCCGAACCACCTGCCGTCATCGCTACCGGTCTGAACCGGGAGCATTTCACCCCTGCTTGTAAGACAGCAAGTGTTACGTCAGTGCTCCTTCAATACCACTCTGGTGTAAAGACAGGAATAAATGGAATACATGAATACGAAAACAAATCATTGAAAAAAAATCAAATCTCTATGCCAGGGGTGTCAAATTAGCGGCCCATGGGGCAGATGTGTCATGCGCAGGCCATGCCCACCCCAGCTGTGTGAAGGGGAAAATGTCGTGAACTGTCATGTGATGGCAATGTGACATTGCAAGTTTGACACCCGTGCTCTATGCTAACTTTGTAAACTATTCTCATATCATTTACCCCAAACAGATTTGCAGCTGGGCCTTACTTTTTAGTACGTAGCTCAATTGATTTCTGAGGTAATCCTATTCTGATTGGAAACGTACTCATTTAATAAATAAAAGCTCAGAAAACAGCTTGACATATCGCATTATTTTTCCCACCTAATACACAACTTTCTTTTCACTGCAGACTGATCCCTATCTTTTTATTTTCTCCTTGACCTTCTGGTTCTCTTTGCAATCTTCAATTTATTTTCTTTCATTGAACAGTCATATGTCAACTAGAAAATTCATTAAGTATTGCATACAACTGGAGGATGATTTATTGCATTCTTGCTCTTTAAAGTGTTATGCCTTTGAAGTGTTTGAAGGCAACTAAACCCTTTGGCAGAGCATATTAAGTGCTTAAGCTCACTGTGTTACTCAAGTTTGTACAAAGGCCACAAGCTTCAGAAACAAGTAAACGGTAAACAGCAAAATAAATAGCAAAAGGAATGGAAATGCAAACACGCTTTCCACTTTAGAGAGATGAAAGAAGGAACATGGATTATTTGAACAATGATTCCAGGAAACTCAAATGTGTCAAAGCATAGAATCACCTGCTGGCTCAAGTACACAACAATCTCTTTCACATAAATGGTGTGTTTGTCTCTAACTTAGATTTCTCTCAGTCGTTCTTTTCCCAATTTCCGTTTCTTTTTATGCTTCTTTCTTCAGCATTTCTTTAGCTAGTCTACTTTGCTTCAATGTTTAGCTCTTCTTCAATTTTGCCTGATTCAAAACTTTAGTTCTTTTTCCTGGGTCCTGCTGTTTCTATTCAACTGAAACACAATAGCCAGTTTTGAGAGAGAGAAAGAAAGAGAGAGAGAGAGAGAATGAGAGAGAGGGGGGGAGGGAGGGAGGGAGGGAGGGAGGGAGAGAGAGAGAGAAAGCTGGGGAAGTTTTATACACTTAATCTTTCCATTAAATAAAAGCAGTTGAATTCTCTTGATTTAGGAACATATGAGGAGATGAAGATCACAGTCTTTTGGGTAGACATATTCCAACTTGGAATGAGTTAAATTCTTTCCTTCAGAAATTTTTTAAATGTAATCTCTGTCTGATCAGTACCACCATCTGGTGGCAATCATGATCACTGCAGGAGCAACTGTCTTCCATATTTCTTACCGTGTTTCCCCGAAACTAAGCCATGTCCGGATAATAAGCCCAATTAGGCTTTTGAGTGCATGCGGTAAAATAAGCACCCCAAATTCTTAGACACATGCGCAACTGCCAAGCAAACAACATGACGTGAGGAGGCAAGGCCTGAGAGGGGAGGGAAAGGGAGGGGGAACATGCCCCACGTACCCCACATCCCTTCCATGCGAAACAGACTTTTAGATGAGCCGAACACACCGCTGCCACTCAGGAGAAGAAGAGAGAAAGGAGGTGCTGCGAGAGAGCCCATTTCTGAAGTTCTTCACCTCCTGGGTGGTTGCAGCACGTTCACCTCCCCAAATCTGGATTGCCGATCTCGGCCAATGAGGGGGAGTGTGCAAGCAGGTTAGAGTGTCTTCAGTAGGATTCTACTTTTTTTCTTTTTTTTTTCCCATATTTTATTTTTTTTTATTTAATTTTATTTAATTTTATTTTATTTTATTTTATTTTATTTTATTTTATTTT
>WNWU01000016.1:35755666-35796820 GCA_012654045.1 Ptyas mucosa | reverse complement strand
ATATATATAAATTTGGCCCCAAAATTTAAAACTAACAAACCAATTAAAACATTTAAAATTTCTTCTTAAGGCAGCCTGGCTTGTTGGAAAAAATGTGTTTTAAGGGCACGGCGGAAGGCACTGAGGTCATGAATTCTCCTTATCTCTGGGGGCAGCTGGTTCCAGAGGGTAGGTGCCCCCACAGAGAAGGCTCTCCCCCTGGGGGTCACCAGCCTACATTGTTTGTCTGATGGCACCCTGAGGAGGCCCTCTCTGTGGGAGCGCATGGGTCAATGGGAGGTCGTCGGTAGCAGCAGGCGGTCTCGGAGATAGCTAGGCCCTATGCCATGGAGCGCTTTAAAGGTGATCACCAACACCTTGAAGCGCACCCGGAAGACCACCGGGAGCCAGTGCAGCTCGCGCAGGAGTGCATATAAAGTGCACTGTGAACAGAACATGGTCAGACTGCTCTGTCTTAACTTTGGCTGCCTCTGCCATGAGCAGAGGAACATGTCGAATTTGTCTACTCGTCGAAAGACCCGGACTTTTCTTTCTACAAGGGGAACTCTGTTCTTGCAAAGGTGTGCACTTCTTGCACCTCACCAGAAGTGTTTTCTTGGATGGTGTGAGCTCCTGCCTCTGCGGCGGGCTTTCACCATGGCCCTTGGACCTGCAACTCTGATTGGGAGTGCCTGGCCCATCTCTCTCTCACATTGCCTTTCCAGGAAATGGGCCTCCATCCCAGACCGCCGTGCCTGCCAAGCGTGCTCTTCATTCCCACGCAGGCTGCGAGCCACTGGGGGGCTGTGTGGAGGCACGTGAGGGGGGGACCTCATCTTTTCTCTAGGAACTGCACTACGTGGACCAGCCATTGGGATGGACATCCCACCTGGGGATTTCTGCTTAGGAGCGTCCCAACTTTCCTCACCCATTGAAGCATTCCTCCCTTCCAGTTCCGTTGGGCTGATGGGAACCGGTCGAGGTTCCAGATGATCCCGAAATAAAGATACTGGGTCCTTGAAATCGGGCCTGCGTGTAGCGGAGGCAGCCAAAGTTAAGACAGGGGAGAGCAGTCTGACCATGTTCTGCACTTTATATGAAAAAAAAAGAAAAAAAGTAGAATCCTACTGAAGGCGCTCTCACCTGCTCGTGCACCTCGTTGGACTGTAGGCAGAAAGAGGAGTGCCAAAACACACCATTCCATTTCCTTCCTTCCCCACCCCTCCCAACCTGCCACTCCCCCTCACCGGCCAAGATTGGCAAACCAGATTTGGGGAGCTGAATGCGCTGCTGCTGCCCAGGAGAAAAAGAACGTCCATGTGGATAGCAGGTGCTTGTGGGGCATCTCCCCCCCCCCATGCTGTTTGCATGGAAAGCAATGCTGCCATGATTGCTGGAGGCAGCAGCCTGAGTGGCCCCGGCAAAGCAGCTGGTCAGTGCTCCAGGGCTGAGGTTTAGGGATAAGACCTCCTGATAATAAGGCCAAGGCCATATGTCGGGGGTCAAAAGAAAATAAGACCCTGTCTTATTTTCAGGGAAACACAATAGTACACATAATCCTCAATTTATAACAGTTCATTTAGTGACCGTTCGAAGTCAAAACAGCACTGAAAAAAGTGACTTGTAACTGTTTTTCACAGTTACAATCTTTGCAGAATCCCCGCAAACATATGATCAAAATTCAGATTATTGCGAACTGGTTTATACAGCATCCCGGGGTCATGTGATCTTCTTTTGCAACCTTCTGACAAGCAAAGTGAATGGGGAAACCAGATTCACTTAACAACCAGGTTACTAACTTATCAACTGTAGTGATTCACTTAACAACTTGGGCAAGAAAGGTCATAAAATGGGGGAAAACTCACTTAACAAATGTCTCACTTAACAACAGAAATTTTGGGCTCAATTGTGGTTGTAAGTTGAGGACTATTTGCAGTGTTCCCATTTTTGCAGGGAAAACAAATTATTTTAATTATTTTGCCTCTCAGCTTTTATCAAGGAACTTCCTATGGGCGTTCTTCCTTTTGTTCAGCCTTGTCTTCCTGTTCATATTTTCACGCAGAAATCCAAACAAATGTTTTATACTAATGTTGCTTATAAGAAGTTGGGAGTAGAGCAGTTTAGTTTCTCATAGGAACCCTTCTTGGGAGTGAAGAGGACAGACCATAGATGCATTAGTGATGGAGTCTTAAATTAAGAGGAACTCTGAGAGCAGACCTCTGAAAAGAAACTTGGCACAACTTGATGGAGATATGTAATGGCAGTTAAGATGCGCTTAGATTGATCTGTCTTTTGATTTGTGGTTTTAGTCAAGATGACTGTAGGTTGGCAAACCTGAGTTAAATTGGACACTGCTTGAAGGCTTGTTAGTTGGAGAGTTGCTCAAAGTTCATAAAGCACTAGAGGGCAAGTTCAGAGGAGAGAGGTTGCTGAATACGTAGAGATGGAGGTGCTATGAGATTCATCTACCCAATACAAATGCTTCTAGGGGAGTAAAGATGACAGAAGATCAAAGGTTACTAGCCTGAGGAATGCCAGCTGTCAGACTGATTCAGAGGAAAATTACAACCAGTATTCCTCAACCTCAAATGGGGAAATATGTAAGGCATAGAAATAAAGGAATGCCTACATACAGTATAAATTCCATATTGTAGTAGTGTATACATGTCCAGCTAAAAAAACATTTATGCTCCATGATATTCAGGAGTAAGAGAAAAATCATTTGTATAGTCTCATAATTTTAAGCTGGGAGAAAGACAGAGAGTGAAAATCACCTTAGCTGATACGACTGTAAACTATGTTTGCAAAGCTTGGCTGTGAAATCAAAATAGATGAATGGATGCCAGCTGCTTAATAAAATTGAAAACAAAAATCTGAAATTATGTTATACTGAGTTTTGATCAAATCCCGAGAATCCACAGGAATATCCTGTGACAAGTCAGATGGGAAATATCTCCTTTTCAGTATAAATGAATATATGGAGAGAAAAGAATCCTGACTTCCTGACCCCATCTTTATTTCCCATTGTAATAAAATGATTATGTAAGACACATGTAAATAAATTTGTGTTTTCTTTGCGGAGAATCAGCTGTACCATCTATTTCAGATTTTGGTTTGGTAGCGGCAGCCACATTTACTCCGAAGGGAGGGCCACAGAAATTGGAAGAGGAAACACTGTATCATCTCAGGTCCATTTTTCCTAGTACTTTAACCATTCTAGCCTTTAGCTTCTCTATCAATTTAATCTTCTCATTGTGTGACATTAAGTAGGTACTGTTTCTTAGCAACCACATAGTTTGACTTCCTGTAAGATGATCTGTTCCCAATCTGGCCTTTCATGTTTTCCAATGATGTACTCATCCCTGCTGTAATTGAGTTCATCCACCTTCTTGCTATTTGTTCTCTTCTCCTGCATTGTAAAGAGCTCCATTGTGAAGAAACCCAATGGATTAAATATGTTGGACTGTGAGCTAGATCACCTGGCATTAAACAATTAAAGGACACAAGTAAGTAAATAAGTAATTTAATAGAGGTAAATACCATTCTGTCCTTTCCAAAATGCACTTAGAAACAAGAAACAAATTATTCAAATGCAATCAGGGCAATTCTAAGGTTTCAGAGACAAATACATAAGGAGGATTCTTGCGAATGTACTGTCATGAAGGTATGAGTTTTACACCATTCAGTTGGATGCTGAGGCCAGTTCTGCATAAACACAATGAGAGGGAAAGTCCCAGAAAGCCCATCACAGATAAATCTTCCAAATGTATCAAATTTGAATGTCAACAATATCAACTAGCAAATTGGTTCAGTGTTTGTGAATTTACTTTATAATGTTTTCCCCAAATGATTTAAAAAATATCTATGGGAGAGAATAAATACATCAGCTGCAGTAACTATTGAATATTACTTTAAAATCAATTTCCATTTCGATCAGTTTCAAAAATCTAGCAGGCTAACAGATATTATCATTCTGAAATGCCTTGAAAGTTCTGTTAATACAAGTTATTTGCTTCTAATTCACTAATCAGCTATATAAATATTCAAGTTCAATATTACTTGTACAATGAGTAATACTAGTAACATTGGACAATAGAAAAAGCTGAATACTCTTAACAGGAAGTATTGCATATTCAACGGTCAATTTTTTTAACAAAAAGTAAACATATAACAGGACAGACATCTGAGTCCACATTTTGCTCATTTTAGTACATTACAAAATAGTATCCAGAGTTAATTTATTCCCTTTGCTTTTTCTCTTCAATCTATACATTCTCTTAAAACATGAAAGCAATCATGTAATATAATATTTTGACAAAGTGAGGATAAAGGCACACTTTTCTTTGGCTCAGTTCTGCTATGTAGAATAGCTAGGAGATCCTTTATTTCACATTCTCACATTCCCGATATTAATGTGCAAAGTTAAGAGGGGAGGTGCGAAGAATCAAAATTCTGACGTCTAAAAATAACTGCAACCTCTTCAGGAAATATTATTTCCAGGGATATCAGCAATCCAAAGAAAGATGTGCAATGTGACTTTTATATAGCAGCTTTCTTCTCAGAGGGATCAAGTAGGATTTCCGGATTAACCTCTTTAAAAATAATTGTTTTAAATAAATTATCTTGTCTAAAGGTTAGTGTTCCTTAAACCTACAAAAGAATGGAAATATCAGAAAATGAAAAATTCTTATGAATTTTTAATTCTTATGAATTAAATTTATATATTTATATAAAGAAAGATGTATAGACATTTAGGTTTATCATATCAAGACTTTAAGGATCTGGGTGACCACTAGATAGGAACAGATATATAGGTAGTTCTTGATTTACAACCATTCATTTAGTGACGGTCTGAAGTTACAACAGCACTGAAAAAAGTGACATAACCATTTTTTTACACTTAGGACCACTGCAGCATCCCTATGGTTGCGTGATCAAAATTTAGGTGCTTGGCAACTGGCATACATTTATGACAGTTGTACTGTCATGGGGACATATGATCATCATTTGTAGCCTCCCAAAACTTGGAATGGGACAACTCGCTGCAGCCATCTCACCGCGGCCAACCCAGCATGGCCATCTCACTGCAGGACAACTTGCCACGGGACGGTTCCACGCAGGATAATTCAATGCGATAAATGTTGTCTGCCATTGTTTCTTCAATATTATTTCCATTGACCAAAATGGAAATAATGTAGAAGAAGCAGTGGTGGAGAACATTTATTGAGATGACTTATCCTGCATGGCTTGGCAAGTTGTCCTAGACCTTCCCAGTTGACTTCCAACAAACAAAGTCAATGGAGGAAGCCAGATTCACTTAATGACCACATGATTTAGTTAATAACTGCAGTGATTTGCTTAACAGCTGTGGCAAAAAAGGTCATAAAATGGGGCAAAACTCACTGAATAACTGCTTTGCTTAGCAATGAAAATTTTGGGCTGAATTGTGATCGTAAGCTGAGGGCTAGGGCCTGGAGCTTTCTACCTTGTACTATATATAGTAGGGGT
Source organism: Ptyas mucosa (assembly GCA_012654045.1). Classification (NCBI taxonomy): domain Eukaryota; kingdom Metazoa; phylum Chordata; class Lepidosauria; order Squamata; family Colubridae; genus Ptyas; species Ptyas mucosa. Next base: position 35,791,333 of record WNWU01000016.1, on the reverse strand, counting down.
ACAATTTCCTTTTCTTAAATAAAAGAGCACACAAAATAGAGAGCTGTTATTCTACTTATATACAGTATTAGCCATTACTGCGTTAAAAGTAGCAGTGGAATTTAAAATATATTTAAATCACAGCTCTAGAAATTTAAAACAAATATGGATACTTTAATAAAAATAGCATTACATACAGAAAAGTTAAAATGATTTTTTTAAAAATAAAAAAAGAATGTATTTACAGGAAAACTGTAGCAAGTACTTTAAAAAAAAAGTACAGCATTTTCCACACCTCTTTTTGTGAAAGAGGTGAGAAATTTATGGCTGAATGTAATTCTCAGCAGTGCACCCAGTATGGCCTCTGTGGAAGATATATTGCAAGCTGTTCTGATTGAGAAACAGAATTACAAATTACAAAAAGAGAAAAAGTGGTAACAATGCTCTATGAAAATGCTCTATATATAATAAAAAATGAACATTAAAATAGGCCAGAATTTTTTTTAACCATGCAGAAACTTACAAGGTCTGGTCAAGACTACACTGAAGTTCCTTTCGTATAAGGCGGAGTAAAAACTGTAAAAATGTTTAAAAATAATTAAATGTTAAATGTTAAGAGCAACAAGAAACAAAAAAAATGAATTAATGACATCAATTCTTTATCTAAATATTGATTTGCTGAATGTTTGAGAACACCAATTCTTCATTTCAATCTTTAAAGAAAGGCATTTGACCACCTGGTTGTGTGTGGGAAACTAAAAGGAAGTGACAGCACATTCAGATTCCTAGTAACTCATCGATATATGATATTTTAGGTTTATCTCCCGACCAAAGTAGAGAAATTTAAAACAAACAAAGTTCAGAATTATTTCCGTAAATTATTTCCTATTGGCCTTCCGGAAAGTGGTGAAGACCTGGCTTTTCCGGCAGGCCTGGAGCCGTTGATCTCGCTGTTCAATCTTGCGAGATCCGGCCATGGATGGTGTGCATGTGTTTTTAATGTTTTTAAAATGCTTTTATAATGGTTTTTTTTAAAAAAAATTATGATCACTGTTTGTATTATTTCTGTTGTAAGCTGCCCAGAGTCCCTTGGTAGTTGGGCAGCATAGAAATATGATTAATTAAATTAAATTAAATTAAATCCAGTAAGAATAAAACTAGGGCCTAACAATGTAGCAGCCTAAAATCGTTACCTATATACTCGAGTGTAAGCCAACCCGAATATAAGCTGACCCCCCCAATTTTACCCCCCAAAACTGGGAAAATGTATTGACTCGAGTATAAGCCGGGGGTGGGAAATGCAGCGGCTACTGGTAAATTTCAAAATAAAAAAAGACTGGTCAAAAGTGCGAGGACCTGTCAGAAATCACTTTTTTCAGCCCTCTGGGTAGTCCTTTTGTGCATATGGACTACTCAGAGGGCTGAAAAAGTAATTTTTGACTGGTCCTCGCACTTGTGACCAGTCCTCGAACTTACGACTGTCCTCACAGTTTACGTTTTTGCCCTATCTTGTCACCATGGTGAAGAGAAGCAGTTGTGAAATGAGTGACATGGTTTTAAGAATGCTGCATGGGCATAAATGTGAGGATGGTCATAAGTGTGAGGACCAGTCAGAAGTGCGAGGACCTGTCAGAAATGACTTTTTTCAGCCCTTTGAGTAGTCCCTATACACATATATCACATGACCAGCTAGCCACGCCCACCCAGTCACTGGCTTGATTTAATTTCAGGCAAGTTGAAGCCTCTGTTAAGAGATACCAGGGCTGGGCAAATGTGGCCCTTTTACAACCTGTGGACTTCAACTCCCAGAATTCCTGAGACAGCCAAGCTGGGAGAACCCACTAGCTAGCAGCCAATTACAAGAAGGCTAGCTAGCAGCCAATTACAATCAGCTCTCAACTCAAGCCCAGTGCACATGGGATCTCCCTAAACGGTGAGGATTTCTTTGTTTCTTTCTCCCTTTAACCCCCCCCCCGCCCCTTTTTGCTTCCAGGGGGCTGCAGAGAGTCTTGCTAGGCACCTCCCTCATGCCCCTAGCAAGACTTGGGAGCCAAAAAGGGGCGCGGGGGAGGGGTGCCGCACCCCCCCACCCTGTTTTGGCTTTAGGAAGCCTCCTTGCCACTCTTGGGAGCCAAAACAGTTGCAGGGAAAAAGTCATTTTTTCGTGACCCGAATATAAGCCGAGGGGGCGTTTTTCAGCCTGAAAAATGGGCTGAAAAACTTGGCTTATATTCGAGTATATACGGTACCATGTAATTGTGAATCTTTATAATATGTGGTCTTGCAGCAGTCATTAGCTTATGCAAATAGCTCTCTCTTGTGGAAATTTATTTCAGGCCATAAGGAAAAATTAGATTATCACAGTATTGTTTTAGTTGTTGTGTGTGCCTTCAAGCTCGTTTTTGTCTCCTGGAAATTGCCTGGATTAGTCTCTGTGGTTTTCTTGGCAAGTTTTCAAAAGTTGTTTGCCTTTGCCTGCTTCCTAGGACTGAGAAAGAGTGACTAATCCAAGGTCACTCAGCTGGTATTGTGCCTAAGGAGGTCAAATTCATGGTCTCCTCTTTTCTAGACTGTGCCTTAGTTACTACATCAAACTGGCTCTTATATTTTAGTACTGTAGGAATAGTCTTTGTGATGCCATTTGAGGAACAAATTTTTAAATATCATTTTTTAATGATATGTTCATTAATGTTACTGTTAGCTAACATACAAACTATATCAAGTGGTGAAACTTATTTAAATAAATGTATTCTATCTTTCCAGTAAAATATTTTAACAAGCATACAGAAATTGAAATACAATTAGTCCAGCATGTATCCAAATGTCCCTTTGGGTAAAGTGCCCACACTGTGGAAGTCCATGTTTTTACAGAAGCATTAACAATTGATTATACCACATTTCAACAAATAAGGGAGCAGCACTATGGTACAATATGACTTACCACTAAGGCACAGGCATCTGCTATCATCAGCATGTAAAAGACATTGTTCCAACCAGATGAAGAAAGAAGACCAGCTAACAATGGTCCCAGTGCTGCACCTAAAATACCACGCACATACATTAAATACAGTGCAGGACCTGAGGCATATAATACTTCAGAATGAGCTTGAAAACTCACAACTGGATGGATTTGCAAGCTGTTCTGAATGACAACGAATACGGCCCATTTTTCTTCCTCTCCTCAGCCATTTCCATGTGCAAACCATAAACGGAATCACAGGGCTGATGGTAAGCTAGTCCTCTTGTGACATTCACTTCACTTGGTTGTAGTTGGTGTTATGGAAGTGCTAGAAGAGCATCATTTTCAAGACTCACAGCTTGGGGTCTTGTCAAACTTACCAACTTTTTATTGAAATGTCAATGTAACTAACATACTTGCATAAGGATCCCACCACTGCACTGCACTGCATTGCATGTGTGTGTGTACCTTCACCATTGAAAAAGGATTATGATTTATAACCGATGCACATAGGCACAGAGCGCATCCCTACCACAATCTTTTTTTAAAGTAATTCTCACACTGCTTGAGCATTCTCAAAATCTGGAGAGGACCAGACTGGAAAAGGCTGGTCAAGAGTTTCTTATCAAACTTTTCAGCCTTTTGTTCTTGAGGATGATGCCATACCTACGGAGCCTGTTCCGTCAATGATGGCTGTAACAGTTGAGAGAGCTTTTGCATTTCCATGAAGACTTTTATGTGTACCCTTTAAAAACAAAATATTCAGATAGAAATAATTAAACACTGAGAAGAAAGACAGTGATAATCTTCATCTTACGTATATTGTAAATCTTTCTCACATTATTTGATGTAACACTGAAAAAATGTAATTATAATATTGCTACTGAATATCACTACACAATATATTTTCCTCCTCCTCTAGAATTTATGTTCTGAATTTTTATATGTACTTATTAAAAATAATAAAAAAAGAACCACTGTAGCAGATAATATGCTGCATATAGAGCAGAAAAGGACTTACCAGGTCAGCAGAGACAGCTGTTGTGATCAATGCATATGGACCATTTACAAGAGCTCCGCAGATGAGCAGCATAACTTAAATTTAAAAATTAAAGTTAGTATGTATTTAATATCATCAATAGTCAGCAGATGCAGGACCTGTTATTTAATTTTATCAAACATACTTAATTTGCTATTGAAAGGAATAGACACAAGGAAAAAGATATGAGTATACTCTGCTAAATTCAAGTTCTAATTTTATTTGGAACTTGGTAAACTATATTACAATAGGTGGGCCTCTTAAAGCACATAAAGGAAACACATGGTGCAATCTTTTAAAATACCGCTTTCTAAAGGAAGTATCACTAAAGTCGATGGTGCTCATGCTCTTTATTGTAATGAAAAGAAGATTTTTATTGCGGTCATTAACCAGCACAGCTATTTATAACACAGCACATAGTGACCTGTACTTCCCCGTGGTTTATTTATTAGGTTTTTATCCTCCCTTTATTACTTTATAAATAACTCAAGGTAACAAATATATTCCTTCTCCTCTTGTTTTCCCCACAACAGCAGCCCTGCGAAATTATGAAAGAGTGACTGACTCAAAATCACTCAGCTGTCTTTCCTGCTTAAGGGAGGACTAAAATTCACTGCCTTGCTGTCTAACCCAGCACTTTAGCTGCTGGACCTAAGTACCTTAATAATCAGTGGTTAATAAACAATAGTTAATTGCTATAGGCAATTAAACAACTGATATATGTAAACATTGTAATGGTTTACTAATACCCTACCATCCATTAAAACAATGACTGTAGGTAGAAAGAATCAGTGTTGTTTTTTCTTATTACCAAGCTAGAGAAATGGGAAATATTTTATTGAAGAAGAAAACTACTTCTTTTCTTTTTACCATCTATGCAGTCCAAGCTTCTATTCTAGTATTTTTAGACAATAAATTGAGCATTGGGGAAGGAAGAGGGGGAGAAGAAGAGAGCAAGAAATGACAGTGATCTAGTAGTGTTTTCAGTTGAGTTGGGCTACAATACTTGATACATGCTTGTGGCCTACGCTCTGTTGATCAGCAGACTTCCTTTATGAAAATAAGAGCTGTGTAAACTATTTATTTCTATCAGTTTGTCTGATCTGATTGTCTTTCCTTAGTTGTTGCAAAGTATGATCTGACAAGAAAGAAAACAAGGAATGGCCCAGATCATAGCTGTTGCTATGAGTATTACTGATCTGAGAAACAAAGATTCATGAATTACCCTACTCTTATGAGTGAATAAGGAAAACAGAAATGAAGTGAAAAAATATATAATTATGAATTACAGTTTTAAAGCTGTATTCATTAGATCTAAAATGAATATCTCAATTTTCTCCACAAAACTGCCAATATTTTCAGATACATAGCTTGATACTTCATCCCTTGAGAAAGTCAGCATAAAAGAAAGAAGATGTAGAGAGGCCTGGATGACATAATTTGAAGTGGTATCACTTAGAACACCAAGATTTAGTCTCTCTAGTTTTAGAGAGCTTTAAATGAAATTATAGAATTTGCAGGAAAGTACATTATGATGGAACATTAGACAATCCTTTTTATCAGCACCAGCAATACCACCAATTAATGAGTTTTGGTAGAGTCTTCATCACTGAATGGGTTAGCCATTTATCTGAGATGCTTTACCTGGTTTCTTGCACTGAGTTGACAGTTGAACCCAATGGCTAAATGGCCTTTCCCATCTATTATTAAGCATGTCACATTTCTTATTAATAATAATTCTTATTCCTAGTATTGATTATTAATATTCTTATTAATTATTATTTCTCATTCATATAATTAATAATTAAAATGATTATTTATTAAGTCTCCTTATTATTCTTATTATTAGGCACATCATATCTTTTCTTCTTCTCTAGGGAGAATTGCCTGTCACCTAGAACTGTGATGGTGAACCTATGGCACACGTGCCAGAGGTGGCATGCAGAGCCTTCTCTGCTGGCATGCACATTGGCGTTTCTTTCATGAGCTTCTGTTTCCCTGCAAAAGACGAAACAAAAGCTCACAAAAGAAAAAGATCTTACCTCTTGCCGTGCTGCCGGAGTTGGGATGCCTGCCTCTCGCTGGTCTTTGGGTCTCTGCTGCACATACGCATGCGCACACCTTTCAGTTTGGAGATGGGCATGCGTGCAATTTGGGCACTCAGTGTCTAAAAAGTTCACCATCACTGACCTAGAGTATGACAACCTTCCCCAGTCTTATGCTTTCCAATTGTAATCCAGAAAACATCTAGAGGGCACCTTATTGAAGACATTTTCATCGATACACATCACTTGAAAATTATTTGTTTTGTGAATCTTTCATTCAGAATAATTTATTTGGTCTTAAATTATCTCAGTGTGACCCAGACTGTTAGTTTTAACCATAAAATTCCAGACTTAAGTAAGAGTTGCAGTGGATTTATATTTAAACAACCCAAATGAAGGGGGATAGGGGGAAGGAAAAATAAAGCATAAAACTTACTTATTGTGGCCTCAAAACCCATTTTGCTGATTGCAGAAAATATGTACAGCTAGGACAAATACAAGTAGCAGAGTTAGTTCAAATCATTCTGTAAATCAAGGTGTCTTGCTAGATGTCAATTTCAAAATTAGCATTATTTTTCATTCTAGAATTCTACTTTCATTTGTCATTATTCAAAATGGCAGAAATGGGTATAGTTTGTTCTAGAGAAAGAAAAATGCTTAAATGCGCACAACACTAGGGTACAAAAATGCAAATATATTTCATTAGGCCTGCTTTGCTTATATATTATAACTCAAAAAGCCATCAACACTTTCATCATCGTCATCAACCACCATCTCATAACTTACAGTGGGTCCAGCTATCAACAGCATCGCACCACAAGTTGTAGCCCTTTTTTTGAGCCGGTCTGATATTACACCTGCTAAAATTCCACCTGTACAAAAAAGAGAGAGGTGCAAAATGTAGCAACGGTCTTTGCACATTCAAAACGGAACAAAATAACACTATACAAATAAATTTTCCTTGATTTTTAGGATTTTTACATCTTTATATGTACAGTATAATTTATATGATTTTTACATCTTTATATGTACACTATATCATCCATGAAGCAATTTTTTTTCTCTTTTAATGATCCCATAATCCAGGGGTGAAATCTAAAATTTGTTACTACCGGTTCTGTGGGCGTGGCTTGGTGGTGGTGGGGTAATGTGACTGGGTGGGTGTGGCCAATTTTTTTTTTTACTTTTAAAACCATTTTTTACATGTAAAACCATGTAAAAAATGCTTTCAAAAGGCTCTGATGATCCCAGCTGAGTTGCCTGATTAGCAGGCAACTCTCCTGGGATCATCAGAGCTTGGCTCGTCAGAGCCATTTAAAAGAAAAAAAAGGCTCTGATGATCGCGCGGCTCAGCTGGGAATAGGGGGCAGGGGCAGGGATTTTTGCTACCGGTTCTCCGAATGGCTGCCGCCATCACTACCTACTTGCCCGAGCCAGTCTGAACCGGGAGCATTTCACCCCTGCCATAATCTCTTGCATCAGGGTGGAGTAGGGGCAACTGAATAGAGCTGAGTGTTTACTGGCCTTCCTGTCACCAATGCGGAGTTCGCAACAGATACTTTCTCATTGTGCCCAGAGAGAGAAATATCTGCTGCTACCTAGGATCGAACTCACAACCTCCTGATTGTGAGGTGAGTGCTCTACCATTAGGCCATTGAACCACTCTTCATTCACAAAGCTATGATTACCATTAATTCTGCCATGACAAATCTCCTCTATTTGCTCTTCAACTGACAACAATAAATATTTGTCTGTTGTTATCATCCTCTCCAACTCCACCACAGTCACTCACTTCATATTTTCTACTGCCACATAGCACTACTGAGCAAAAATACCACTTCACACCAAGCTGCTGTAGATGTGGAAATTTTTAAAAAAAATCCTTCACTTCCGACCCTTACAAAATGGGAATAGCTCACTTGTATCTCCATCATACCCTTTGTTTATGTTGTATGCTTTATTTGCAAATATGCACAAAGAAATCTGAGCACTTCCTATGAGGATTAAATGAAAACCTCTTATATCACTTTTCCTTTGAAAATCTTGCTAGGATCAAGAAAGGATGAAGGGGCCTAAAATGATGAACTAGAAAGAACAGCAGCATTTCAAAAACTAATTTTATTATGGATTGAAATACAGCACAGCTGAACCAGAAGTAAAGAAGCTCAGTTCTCACACACATTAAATAAATCATAAAGGAGCAGAGTTGGCTTTCAAAGTGATGGGAGTTTCTCTACAGAAATCACATTGCTGAACCCTATAAATGTTCAATTTCTACTCTGTTAGCAATACTATTTGTTCCATTACTTCAGTTAGCACTGTTTGCTCCCAAACATATTTTTCTTATCTACTTGATATAATATGGTATACCACTATATTTTTGCCAATCTTTTACTTACTGGGGAAAGATATTGGTCCTGAATCCATTCAGAGACTTTTCAGAACTATTTTTCTACATGAGTTCTGAATGCTGCAATTTCTATCCAACTTCTATGGTGGAAGGGATGGAGAATGCTTGGGGAAAAGTGAAAGCAATGGAAATAAGTTGTGCCTCTCTGAGACAACGTTTCAAGGTCACTCTGCAATGTGAAGAATGCAGCTGCAAGCCAGTCTACACCCAGAGTGACCATTTCAAAAACATCTTCTTTGATATTGATTGGACGATGGGGGGAGGGGAGCAATGGGAAGTACCTAAGAGAGGGAAAGTTACACTTGGGGATTTGGCGTGCAAATTTCAGTTCTGGCTTTGCTCTACTGCATTTCACTTGACCTTTAGTAAACTATACCTTTCTCATCAAATGGAGTCAAAGATCATTCTCACTTAAAGGTTCAAGTTGAGGCAGGTCTGACAGTTACATTAAAGACACCTTCCAATAATTTTCTCAAGTCAGCAACCAAGCTTTAGTTATCAGCATCTACTCCCTGTTTTAAAGCATTTCTTGTCTCTAATGCTTCAGAATTCGATTTAAAAATCCAAAGACTCATATATGTGTAGGTTTCAAAAATAATAAACAGGTCACAGTTGCACACTCACCAAAAATTCCTCCAACATCAAATAGAGTAGAAAGATCACCTGCCCTTTTGGCATCAAGATGCTCTACCAATGAAAAATAAAAATGTATCAGTAACAGTTTAAATATTTTCAAGTGCCATAAAATTTCCCAAGAAAGCAGGTACAGCATGTCTAAATGACTTTTTTTGAACTATAATAAAGAGGAACAAATTATTGGATCATTGGGAATCATGCTGAACTTTTTTGCATCCCGTCTTGTGTCTAGTATTAAAGGAATCTTATGTCATCTAATGTCTGATATTAAGCTATATGAAAGGAAAAACCCCTCTGAGATAGAATTTATTTTGTGATTTTTTAATGTATTTCTTCTTCTCTTAATAAAGGACTGTTCTAATATATTTCAATATGTACAAGTAACGGATTGTATGTTTTATTGTTACAAATACTTTTTAAAAATGAAGTTTCTTTCTCCTAGAATTAGTTTCTCATAATTTTTACAATAATTGCAAATGAAATATGATTTGTGACAATATTTTATATGGCCAGCCTTACATCATCCTTTAAACTAGGACACTTACCTACATTAGTGATGTATAGTGGTAGCCAGAAAAGAAAAGTGTAGCTGACTAATTTGGCAAATAATAGGCAGAGAGAGAATTCTACCACTCCCTACAAAGAATGAAAAATAAGATTAATTTGAAAAGAAAAAAACAATAAGTATTTTACCTTGGGCTAATTTTTGTGCAAGGATTTCTATACAACATATGTGTCCACTATTATAGAGATATAGTTGAATGATAATATAGGATCATGCATAAACAGCCTATATTCAAGGGGTAACCATTGATACAAAGCAAACAGCATGGTCTGCAGTCACATACCCTCTGTAAGGATATGTAACCAATAAATTCATTTCAATATATGGGATAATGGATCCATCAGAAGGTTCCATAGCAAATCAACAAATAAAGTAACACCCAATAAAACTCTTTTGCTATCATTTAAGAGTGAGTGTGATCTTGGAATCTTTTGAATTTGGGGGAGGGAGGGAGGAATCTTCTTGCATAATCCATTCTAATTTCTCCTCTCTGTTAACAACCCTTTTTGCTAATTGAATGTTATGCTGTCTAGAGGGTTTCCTTCTCTGGAGTAATACCCACTAATGGTAATTCCAAAGCCATGCATTAACAACAAACCTGATTGATTCAGGTTTCAGTTTCATTAAATCTTCTCCTTTCAAATGAATTATTGTTAAATTGTCAAATTCACTTAGTGTGTTGAATAAAATCAGGTGCTTTCAGTTTGATTCGAAGATCCAGCAGCCTTTTGCACATGTGAACACATACTTTGATACAGTAGAACTGAATCTTGAAATCAAAGAGATTCAAATCTGATTTTAAATTCAAATTAGAAATTGGTTGATTTGCATACTTCTAATGGTTTTATTCCCATAGTCTCCACATTCAAATTAGAATTTGGCTGATGTGCGTATTTCCAATGATCCCCTACTACCATTATTAGAGAAGCTGGCATACTCACGGGTATTTGCAAAGCACCAGTGAAACTTATAGCAGCATTTCTATTTTCAAAGTATTCGTATCCTCCATTAAGATTCAGCGGCTTTGTGCAATTCTCATTGCTCCGTAGCAGACAATGCATTTCTGGATCCTATAAAAGACCCCATCAAACTTGGTGTAGACAGTATTTCTCTTCTCTTTATAAACTAAGCAACTGAAATATTGCTTATTTCAGTTTGAAATATCCAGAAACCCAGTAGTGGGTTCAAAACCCGGTGCTACCGGTTCGCTATTGGTAGTACACGGGCGCACTCACTCGCTTTGTGAGCATGTGGCGCTTCTGCGCATGTGCAGATCATTTTTGATGATGTCTGAGTGGGTGGGCAGAGCTTCCCACTGCCACCACTACCAGTTCACCCAAACCAGGGTGAACTGGGAGCAACCCACCACTGTAATGTACAGTAAAAAATAATAATAATGATATATTGATATGCTATTTATATACTGAATATTAAGGAAGCATTTCATGTTCTATGTTCTATGTGTAATGGCAGAAGAGGGAGGCCCATCCAGATCCTATTCCTGCTTTTGAGGTTAATTTTTTTTTTGTTCAGTGAGGTGGGTGCAAGGAATCATTACCGTTTGCCTTTTCCTTCTCAGGAAAAGAAGCAAAGAAACAAAAAGCAGTTCCTGTCTTTACACAAAGATTGCTTGTCTTTTTCTGTAGGGCCAATGTGCTTGCAAATGCTGTAAAACAGTTGGAAAGAGGTTTTGTTTTTTCAATGCGAACAAAGCATGCTTATTTATCCCTTTGCTCAGAGCACAGCTATGGAGTAGAAGGCAGTGCTTCAGAGTAACTCTTATGATTTAATTAAGAGGGAGGAATAGGAGTTTCTCTAATTTTCATTTCACATATTATGGACTTTCCATGTGAAATTTGAATACCCTGTTTTCTGTAAGCAGAGAACTAAATCGATATTGTTGCTGATAGAGTTACAGCATTGCTTAAGCCACAATTCCCTCACATTGCAAAAAGATAAATTGTATCCTTAGATTTTCACTTAAAAAGTCTTTCCCGATGAAAGTAAGAAAGTTTGGGTATATACAGAACATCTCCATTCTCAGGATAAGCTTTGTTTCCCTGACATTATCTTAACTTTATTTTCTTGTTGCTCAGATTTCTTATCTGGTATGGGCTCTTTGTGAGGCCTATTGTACTTATTTTATATTTGATTTTCATCTGTTTGTCACCCGTCTTGTTTTGATGCAACCTTAGGCGGCTTACAAACATTTATCCAGTGCATTAGTAAAGGAATCGGTATTTAACAAGCACATTGGCAAAGTAACACAATGATGACCTTTCTTAAAAACTTTGGAATGTGTAATAGAAAGTTTAATAGCATTGGAGTCTGGCTCCAAGAATGGTTAGAGTGATAAATTGGAGTTCGGTAGAGAATGGAATCAGGGTTTGGGTCAATTGGAAAGATCACTTTTCCTATTTTATCACCTGAACTGGCTGTTTCATCTTTCCTAAGGGTAAAACCAGCACTATCAGACTCTAACAAGGTATTTTTAAAGCAGTAAAAGTAATCACCCACCCAAATTAAACATACACTGATACACTGATCTACAGAAGGACATATAAATTGAAATGAGATCTGATTACGAAGAATTGGAACAAATTAATTTTGATTAAGCAAAGACTATTTCATTAAACTGCATAAATTAAAAGTACTTTAAAACTATTTATGAAAATACACTGCTCAAAAAAATAAAGGGAACGCAAGCAGAAGACATCCGAGATCTGAATGAATGAAATAGCCTTATTAAATACTTTGTTGGTTACATACAGTAGTTTTGTATTCCCTTTAGTTGTTTGAGCAGTGTATAAACTACTGTATGTAACCAACAAAGTATTTAATAAGGCTATTTCATTCATTCAGATCTCGGATGTCTTCTGCTTGTGTTCCCTTTATTTTTTTGAGCAGTATATTTTAGCTTTACCTGAGATGTATCTGCTATCTTACTGCTTACTGCTGGCTTCAAAATGCTTAATTTACTTGGGCCACTTAGGTGATGTCTCTGAAAGGTATTTTAATAGGTGCAATTAAGGAGGATGTGGCAATAGAAGATGGGGAGGGCAGGGCAAAGAAGCTGGGACTGGAGCAACAAGAGGAACAGCAGGTACTGGGTTCATTTACAATAGAGGGATGGTTTGTGCCATTTCTATAAAGAGGATATTAGTAGAAATAAATGGTCTTATTTGGTGTTAATCAATGGGCATATTTTATTTTAATTCATGTTATTTTATTTAATCAATGTTCTATGACTACCCAATTCACCAAAGCAACTCTCTGTGGCTAACATAAAATTAAAAACAGTATTAACAAATATAGAAACAAACAAACATATATACATCTCTGAGATGACCACAACCAACATCCCAACTAAAATGTCTAGTGGGCAAACTGGGTTTTTAATCTTAGATTAGTGGGGAGGGGATAAGACAATGAAATCTGGGGAGGGGGAGATCACTCTAAAGGATAAGCACTGTCATAAAGAAGGCAAATGTCCTGGGTCCAACAACATGAAGTTATTATGTCATGAAGGATCATGACCAGCTTGGAACAGTATGTGGGACAAGACAATATAACCAGAGATGGTCCCACAAACAAGCTAGTCTTGTGTTATGTGGCAGTTTATGGGAGATAACCAGCACCTAAGATTGTACCTGGAAGCCTACTGGAAGTCAGGGAAACTTTTGAATAGAGGAATTACATGGGCATACTGTGATTCGCACATAGCTACTTGTGTACTGTGTTCTGGACCAATTGCGGCTTCCCAAAAGTCTTTGAGGGCAGGCCATATGGAAAACACATTAGAGTAATCCAGTGGGAGAACATCTGGGGCATCTTGAAACTATTGAATAAAATCATCTCATCAATTTTGGCTCAAATGCTTAATAAGATAAACCAGTATGTGCACGTATAGTGCCCCAATCTTTGAGAATCACAGCAGTTTTTCTGGAACACCAAATTAAAGGAAGGAAGGTGAATAAGTTATTTTCCAAGATTGATTTTTTCCCCTAACTCCCCCTCTCCCCCAAAAAACATCAGCTGTCAGATATTGTTAAAAACACCATTTTACTTACAGTTGAGGATTTGACTGTACAGTTTACATCCTTAGGATCTGAAATTATGCAATAGAAAATAGAATTAATTAACATGCAAATGGCATGTTTTTCAAAATATTGTCAACTATTGCAATAAAAAACTATTATTATGAAAGGGCACAATAATGGAAAATTGTCATAAGTATGAACCTATATCTAAACTTGGAGATGGGCTAAGGTTACAGATTCTGTCCTATCCTGGATTCAGTTCTACCTTTCTAGTTTATACCATATCTCACAACCTAAAATGGACACCCAACATCAAAAATGTCATCAAAAAAGCACAACAAAGAATGTTCTTTCTGCGCCAACTCAGAAAGCTCAAACTGCCCAAGGAGCTGCTGATCGAGTTCTACAGAGGAATTATTGAGTCTGTCATCTGCACCTCTATAACTGTCTGGTTTGGTTCTGCAACCCAACAAGACAAACACAGACTTCAGAGGATGATTAGAACTGCAGAAAAAACAATTGCTACCAACCTGCCTTTCACTGAGGACCTGTATATGCACGAGTATACTGTGAGTATACTGTATATATACTGCACTGTATATATACTGCACTCCTACCCTCAAAACAGCACTGTAGAGCACTGCACACCAGAACAACTAGACACAAGAACAGTTTTTCCCCGAACGCCATCACTCTGCTAAACAAATAATTCCCTCAACACTGTCAAACTAGTTACTAAGTCTGCATTACTATTAATCTTCTCATCGTTCCTATCACCCATCTCCTCACGATTGTATGACTTGTTGCTGGTATCCTTAAGATTTATATTGACTGTTTCCCTACGACTATCATTAAGTGTTGTACCTTATGATTCTTGACGAATGTATCTTTTCTTTTATGTACACCAAGAGCGTATGCACCAAGACAAATTCCTTGTGTATCCAAACACACTTGGCCAATAAAGAATTCTATTCTATTCTATTCTATTCTATTCTATTCTATTCTATTCTATTCTATTCTATTCTATTCTATTCTATTCTATTCTTTTAAAGTCTATTTTGTTATTTGACAAAGAAAAGCGAGGAAATATTATATTATGGCTGTGAATAGCATTGATTGATTGATTCCAGATGAAAATGATGTACGTGTGCGTGTATTTATGGATATACACATACATGCATACATTTTTATACACATACAGATACCTATATACATTTTTACATATATAAACATATATAAATCCATTTCACCATAGGTACTTACGTTCAATAAGAAACAGGTAGCATATAACCCCCATTAAGGATATTATAATGCCAGGCACCACAAAAGACAAACCCCAGCAGGTAGATACCCAGTAGCCAGCTATTAAGGATCCTAAAATATTTCCTACTGAAGTGTGGGAATTCCATAATCCCATTATCAATCCTCTCCTACAATTAATGAAAAAGAAAAAAAGGTTAATATTCTCATTGACATTAACTGTGTGGAGTGGAAATATTTGCATATTTAAATTTTAAGACTCTAAAAGAGATTCTGCATGTACAGGAAGATTTAAACACAGGATTGGTTTGCACTGTTTTTGGTACCTTTCATAAATTTCACACTAAGCTGGGAATTAATTTGTTCTGTGGTTCCAGATCACAGCAGTATATTAACACACTAATCCTGAATTATTAGCTTTATATTCTGGCTTTTATTCTTGAACTCAGAGCCATACGTAGTACTCTCTCTCCTTATTTTTTTCCACAAGGACCCTGCAATATATATTGAGTTGAGAACAAGTGAGGTTCTGGCTTAGCAACAGGGAAATTAAAATGAACCAGATCTGTGAATATGATATAGTCCATGGCTTGGATTGACTGATTTTTTACAAGCTCCATTGCTTGGGGATCATTCTCAAAGACACTGATTGTGACCTAGAGAGCCAATCAGTAGCATGTACTGTATTGTTAAAGGAGGAGAGCACAATTCCAAAGGATGAGAACAGTGTCTAATGCATGCTTCATCCATAAGCTTTCCTCTGTTCACATGGGTCAGGCACATGTACAGGCACTTAGGCACATATTGCTGGCTACATTTTAGGGTTTCTTTCCAGGATACATGTGACACTAAGACAGTAGGCTTGAAACATGCCTTTTATGAGTTAAAACAAGCAGGCAAAAAGGAAAACCTATGATTGTTTCACAATATCATTTTTTATTACAAACAGCAAAACCCGTAATAAACTTCAACCTGCCATCTCTAATTGCAGACTTTGAGGCAACCTGGGAGTTCAGGGCCACCATGGATTCTGTTCATTCAGAGCTTGATTCACACAGGAACCACATGTTAGACCTGCTTTTTGTCTCATGGCAGTGGCATGGTGACCTGGAGCCATAATATATAGTCATCAGTCCTTTGTCATGGACAGACCAGCTCATTAACCTCGGATTTTAATTCATTTTTCCCTACTGTAGGCTGGCCAGTTCTATTTGATTGGTTCACCCCAGGTACTTAAAAGATCTGATAGAGTTTCAGAGGGAACTTGAGGTTGTCACTGAAACACTGATAAGGATTCAACCAGGACTTTTGTTGCCAGTAGAACGAGGGAGCAATAGACTTGGATCACATTGTAACTCTATGGACTCTTTGCACAGACCTTGCTGGGACCTCTGGTTTATAGATGACCTCCCAAAGACCAAAAGAGATGTTTACAGGACCACTAGAGGAAGACAAAGTATGACTCCAATATAGTAGGAACCTTTCTTAAAGCACCCACCCCCCTCCGTCCTTCAACTCAATTGTAATTGATTTTCAGAGAGTACATGGGTAAGTCCATGCAATTTTCTTGGTAAGGTTTTTCAGAAGTGGTTTGCTATTGATTCTTTCCTACGGATGAGAGAAAGTCTAGTCCAAGGTCACCCAGCTGGCTTTGTGCTTAAGAGAGGAATAGAACTCACAGTTTATTACTTTCTACCCTTAACTACTACATCAAACTGGCTCGCTCTTAAAGATTACCTTGTGGCTATAGCAAAACATGCTTATGCCCTTGCTTTTATTTTATTCTTTGAGTATAATTCACTCACTGTTCAGGCTAACTTGCTCCCTTCTTTCCCCTTCTGAAGAGGAGAAAGAGTACAGACAGACTGCTACGATGACCATTCTTGGCACTCAGTGGATAAGTCCTGCAAATTTGTGCTGAGTTGTTGGTGAGATATAGCCTTGTGTAGTTACTCCTCTCAGATAACTACACAAGGTGGCAGTCATGGCCAAGAGAGTCTTTGTGCAACCATGTACAGGAGTGGGTATCTGTGGGAATGGCTCTTCCTGATGGTATCTCTCCATCCCACAATGCTTTAGTAGGATTGGTATGCTCTGGGACTGTTCTTGGAAACAACATCATCTGATGGGACAGGAGAAGTATTATCTTTTCGCTGTAGCATCTGCCCTCTGGAACAATCTCTCACCTCCCCCACTTCCTTATCTAGTTGGACCCAATCTCTTTAGTTTTCAGGACAATTGGGGCCAAAAAATTGGGGCCAAGTTGGTTGATGTAAAGTAAGCTTGAGTTTCTGGTTGGCTATTAATTTCAGTTAAAGCTTTTAAGAATACTTGTTTATTATCTGTTAATTCTGTTGTTTGCTTATTATCCATTGCCCAGGGTTGCAGTTGAGCCAACATGTTGAACATTTCATTTATACATAAAGGAGAATTCATTTCACAATTCTATGGTTAAAACACTACATTTATAAATATGAGTTTATCTGTGTGATGAAGCATTCTTTTATTAGAATTAGTTACTCGGCCTTTACCAAAAGATTTCTCCTCTCTACCCAGAGAGAGAAAACCAGAGAATTTACCTTCCTTTTCCAAACCAGTTGCCAATGCAGGTGACCACACTGGGCCAGCCAGTAGTTTGTACCAATCCATTAGCTACCTGAAAAGTTTTTAATGGCAAAGGTTATCCTGCAGCAAAATATTTCATAGCTATAATATACAGTACAATAAGCTAATATTAAATATAATATTTAAATGTATGGTACACATTCCAGAAAAATTATATTATTATTCATTAACGCAATAAATCAACCACACCTCAGGTCCCATAGTTGTACAACTCTTTTCTGTCAGTACTATATCAAATTAGCCATTATAATTTGACCTCTCTGGGTCATTTTGAAGCATATGGAGTAATTGCTGTGCAACAGAAGGGTGTGTATTATGTGATATTTTTATTCTCCAACTATTTAATTGAAGGAGTTGCAGTGCCAAAGGTGCAAAAGCAATAAAAGTGAAAGGAGTATTGATTTATGCATGACCTGTAAAGACAATAAATAATCAAGCATTATTTAGTTCTGAAGCAGGTAGCAATCCTCTCAGTTATTAAATAGTAGAGCTGACAGAAAATGCAACATCTTTTGGACTCTACTAGGCATCTTCTACTTTACCAAAGATTTATGTTTCTCATTAGGAAATGTGTACTTTGGAAGAGAAAGAATTGAAGGCAACATTTTCTTTTTTAATTATTTATATGTTGTTTTGGAAATAGACTCCTACAAAATACAGGGTACAACATACGGTATGTGTCTTTTGTTTCAATGCAAAATCCAGCTACTTTCAATGAAAGATCCAGCTTTTAAAGCCAGATTTAGAAATTAGTTTGAATTCTTCTATTTCCTAACAATCAACAGTTTTTAATCCATAGTAGTCCAGACTGTTGCTAGAAGTCTTTGGGCTGCAAAACAGATAAAAATGGATTCTAAAATTTCTCCTCAGAATAAAAAAAGATCTGTCTCCGGATATACTATTGCATAAATTCTCAGAATAACTACAAAACAATTAAGGTTTTAAGAAATGGGTTTTTCTGCAGAAAGAATAATACAAACTTTTATATCAAATAATAATAGAAACTCTTTTACTAAAGAAAATAATAATAATATATAAATATTTCTGTCAAAGAACAGAAGAGATTTTCCTTGGTAACTTTTACAAACTGTACTTTTGCTATGCAGACTGTTCAATGAAAGCAGGAATCGCTACGAAATGAACTGGAGAAATCTAATATCGTAACACCTTTATACAAAACTAAAATATGATCACATTTTGGCATGGTATACACTGGTTTGGTCAATGTATTTCAGGAAAGCATGGACCTATTCTGCATGGAGGGAGGCTGTTATTGTTGCAATGGATTTGTCAATGTTCAACGAGGAGGTATAATACGTGTTTTGGTTTTTTTTTTAAACTCACATTATTTTCAGTGTTTTTATTTAGCTCTGTTTTGTTTTTGTTTAAAAAAATTCTTTTGGTTTTTGGTTTTTTTATTTTTTGAATAAAATAAAATAGTTAAAAAAGAGAATTAGATGAGCCATGTAAAACCATGTAATCAATAGTGTCTAGCCACAATAGTTATGTAATAATAACACTAAAATGGCTCCAAACTATGGTTGGGGAACATCAACAAGAAAATTCAGCAGCATAGATGCATTTATATTCTTAGGCTGTATTTGTGAGGTTTGGAAAAATAATCTAGTCATGCTTACCTGAGCAATGATGTAGAACCACAAACTATGTATGTTACAGAAATAGCCAATTCCAAATAATGCAGTGAAGAATCCACTGGCAAGCATCCCACCACTGAGATAGTATCGAATAGGCAAGCGCTCTCCTATTATGCCACTTTAAATTAAGGTTAAAAAGAAGTTTAATTTTGAATGCATATTGAACTAAAACTAATCATAATCATAGCTCTCTGAAAACCAAAACTTTACAAATTATTAAAATCCTCAAAATATAAAATTTAAATTTAATTTCAAGAATATTTTTCCAAGATTATTAAAAATGTCTCCAGTATAATCAAGTCCAACATTTCTATGATACCAAAGGATAGCTTGTTGAATCACTACTATTACCTAACATGAAGAGGTAGGAAAGGGGCACAGAAGCTTTGAGAACCTCAGTGAAAAGCATATAACAGGATGACAATTATTTTAAGTCATTAAAGCATAGGTTTTTGAGTGGCCTAAACAAATAATTTTAGTGGACTCTATTTTATACATGTAGATATAAAACTGGCTTAAAATGAATTACTTTATTCAGCCCAAAATAGTTTTCTTACATTTCAAAATGGAACTCTATAGCTTAGCAGTAGTAGCAAGAATCACATGGATCTGAAACATTTTGGGGTTTTGCAGAGAATTTAATCAATGTCAGTTCTCGCCCAAAACACATTTGAATCCATGAGATTATGAAGTAACATTTATTTCAACTTTAATTACAATAGGAAATATTTCATGTTTTGATTTGGTTCTTCCAACATTTCTCATTCAGTAATATTCTCTTTGCTTCCTAGAAACCTCTAAGCAAAATGCTGACCAAGATCAACGATAGTATAATATTCTGAATTGACGCACTGAACTCATGAAGCAAGATAAAGAGTAAGAAAATGTACCTCAGATACATTCCGACAGCATAAGCACAGAGAAATGAGTAATCCAGGGCTCCCAATAACTGCTTGTAGTTGCTTTTATCTAGGAATACACACACACACATATATAGCAGTTCAAGGGACCTAATTGCTTAAATACAAATAACCTTTATAAATAGTGATTATCTATATTCATATATTTATTTTGTATAAAAATGGCTTCAAATAATTTAAAGAGAAAATAGTTTTCTCAAGGTCAAATTATAGTAAAAGAAAATGTACTTTTATTATTAAAAGTACATAACTTGATAATTATACTATTATACAAATGAAAATTGAGCAGAGTTTAAACTGGCCTTTCATTGCTAACTTTTAAAATGTGTCTAAATTACACTACCCCTGCATAACATGTTCATATTCAATAAATGCATTGGGAAATGAAGGCTATGTGCCGGCTTTGTATATTCAGCTAAACCTGTGCCAAGAACAAAGTGCTTAAGCTGTATTTGTACTATCTGCCCAAAGGGATGCATAATACCATCTACAAAATCCTGGAGATGTGATGAAGGGTTGCAGTCATTATGTCTCCCTTGTGCTGCCTATCAATACATTTAATACTGAATTGGTAAGGAAAAAGGAATGTAATTAATTTTAAACTTTTATATCACTAATCTTTACAAGATTCAGGTCAAATAATGTAGCTTGTTTTTTTTCACATTAGAGACAGAAATTTAAAAAATGCTTACCTGAACTTCTTAATGTTCCTGACTTACTTAAAAAAGTATTTTCTTCTTATAAGATTAAAAAGTTCAGGTAAGGATATGTTTAGAATAAAATTGATGGAGAAAAAAATCTATAAACTTTTCCGATTGTCCTATTTCAAACAGTGTTTCACTTCAATTATTTATTTGCTAATCTTTTCTAATTATTATGGTTGCTTGCCAGTCAGATTGGTAGTTAGACCGGATTTGACCTTTTTATGCCTCTGTAGAGGATCTGGCATTAGGTAGATGTTTTTGTTTGAAGGTGTTAAAAGTATTGTTTGCAGGATGTAAGATGTTCCAAATAAAGTTGCCAATTGCAACTGATAGGTAGTGATTTTTGCCAGTTCCAGTGGTGTTCTATTATTATTATGGTTTGTTACAATCAACCAGATGTTTGGAGTGGATTTGGCATTTTTGTCTGTTTATCAGGTCCTTTCTCAAGGACTTTGGCTAGGCAGATATGAACACTTGAAGGTGTTACAAGATATCATCGTAGGATATAAGCTGTTCCAAATAAAGCTACTGTACCTTTTACAATTGACTGATGGTGAATTTATCAATTCTGATGGTGTTCAAGCAGTGCTCCAATTATTTTGGGATTGCACTCAAGGCACATTATGGTTGGTTGCACACTCTTCATTATTATTATCAGAGATAGGGAGACCTACTACTCACCAAAAGGTTCCCAGCCACAGCGAGAATCATTATATAATGTTTTAACAGATGGAATGTGGATGGCATGTTCTTCATAGGTATCCCGCTCAGTAATTTGAATAGTAGTACAGTGTTTATGCAGTTCTCCCTAAATTAAAGTGGGAGAGAAGGGAAATGCTGTTGAATATTTTATTTTGTTGAGTCTTTACCTTACTGGAACAAGCTATCAGACACTGGCAAATATATATAAAATGAAGTGAAATAAGTTATTTTATACTCTATTATTTCAAAACTTGATAAGGCTGATTCAATCTGTCAAATTTTAAATAACACGCATTATTCAGCTTGAAATTTATCTGGTGTTGTACTTATTATAAAATTAAATATATTAATATATTTCCTGATTATATTAATTTCTATGGATTATAATTTTTCTTGGCTGCATATATTTACTTTTTAAAATTTTTTTGAATGAATAAGTTATCTTACTCTGTATTATTTTAAAACTTGATAAGGCTAATTCAGATAGATTATAACTTTTATGTTTATCACAAAACTTGATAAGGCTAATTAGCCATGTGAAAAGTTAAATGAAAAGCATAAAAAGATCTGGACAGCTTTTAAGAGAATATCCAACATAATTTCCCAGATAAATTCATCCCAACATATCTGTATCCTTACAAACATTCTAAATGCACATTTATAATATTTCAAACATAGTGAAATTCAATTGAAATAAAGCCCTTTTAAGATATATACACACGATTTACATATCTTTGAATATAGCATCTTTGTAGAATGTTAACCAAATAATAGTTTGTTATGAATATTTTTATGTAGTTTAATTACTGTACATCTATCTAATTCTAAATGTCACCCAGCATTTTTATAGATCTACTGCACTGTCATAAAGCAGTTATACTTTTAGGGAAGCTAATCATATACTTCCTTGTTTGACATCATCAGGATATAGAAAAAACTTACTTCCTTTTTGCTTACCTTAACTATGCTGATTGGCTTCCTTGATAAATGAAAACTAACATACAGCATGAAAGTCAAGACAAATATGAAAGCCCTATACCTGTAACAAAACAAACATTTCATGCTTTGCAGATATTTTATTTGACAGAAATATGTTAGCAATTATTTGTTCTATTATATCCAGAAAGGCAGGTAAAATCAGTTAAGTAATTTTCCATTTGACTTACATTTTCCATTTTGAAATGTAACAAGGAAAAAGTAGTTTGTCATTAAAAAGAAACAGAAGGATATTTGCTATTGATTAGATAGTTACATAAAAACGTATTTCATAAGTACATTTCCCCAAAGATTAATAATTTAAGCTTTGGCAGATCTTAGGTACAGTCACTCAGAAGTTGTGCATCAGCCACAAATACTGCTGGATAAGTAGGAAAATATTAGAATAGCTTCCAGGTGTTCTGAAAATTGATTCATGGCTAAGGAGTGTGATATCTATATCACAAGTAAAATGGGCAATTTTTCAATCAATTTCTATGGCTGTGATTTTTCAAGATATTGTCTAGTTATAAACTACAATAAAGATTATATGACCTAGTTAACTGATAATCTCATACATACTTGAACTCAGTGGTTCTGATCTAAAAAAACCCCACCAAGTTTATGGATCATGCACAACAATTATATTACAGTACTTGTTATAAATACAGTATATCTGCAGTATATTAGTGCAGCCATAAAAAGTATCAAAACAGAAAAAACAAATACACATTTTAACAATAGATATTCTGAACAATTCTTCTGAACAATTCTATTTTAATGTAGATTTGTTAAAAAGGAAATCAAAGCTTTTCAAGTAATAATAAGTAACAACTTTTCAAGTAACAACTTACCATTGGTCTTTTGTAAATGAAGTGATGAAACGAATTCCAGGTGGAAGTTCAGCCATTTACTTGAGACCAGGTTTAAGTTTTTGTTATTCGGATGCTTCAGATTTTTGTTCCAAGTTTGCAGCAAACCAAAATGTAATGCTGACTACATTTGTTCTTTGATGTTACCAATCACTGAGGGGTTAATTCTTTTTCCATATACCTAACTTTATACAAATAGAATATTTTCATGCCATCAGTTTATGCATCCCTTTTTGAATATAAGCTCATTGAGTTCTCTTGAATCAATTTTTAAGTAAGAATTCATAGGATTGCAGTTAAAATCTTAAATTAAGGATAATATAAATTCAAACAAATGCATTATCTTTGTATTTCATTCTGTGGAAGAAAAATGTATTGAACAAAAAGAATCTTGAAAAGATTTAAGTTATATGTTATCCCAGGATTAGCTCTTTTTTCAAATTAAAAGCCATAACCAAAATACCATATTAAAACGAATTATGAAGAGATGGAATTCTGTAGTCCGAAATTATTTGATTCTATAGATGCCAAGATATTCAGATTCGTTTTCTGGAATTTGAGTACTCCAACTTGCCATTCATCCAAAGTCACATACCTTGCAACTGTGAAAGAAATAGGTAGTATTAAGGCCATATATATTTTTACTGAAAATCTTTTTATCATTTGGTGCTGTTTATTTATTTTAGGTCAGTTTTCAATCTGCAGTCTAAAATTTTCATAATTTCAAACATTATACCTTCAGTTCTGTGTATTTGATATGAAATTTTTAAAAAATTGTTTTATACTTATCATTTTTTAGGGATATTGGAGGTGGGGGTAGGGTGCTCTCCTTCCATGAGTGGTTTGTGTATTCTCTAGTCAATTTTACAAACCTACAAGTTACCAAATTTTATAGTTCTGTTTTATTTTCACAATGCTTGATTTTCTATGTTCATGTAAGTAAAATATTTTTTCTACTATGAGGTCATGTAAAATCAAAGATGCACACAAAAATGTTTTTGAAAAAGAGGACAGATGAGAGCATTTATATTTTTCAAGAGAGGGACTCAGCGTATTTTAGGGTTGTAACAATCATATAGCGCTGTCTTTAGTTGCCTTGGAAATGAAATATGAAAAAGATGAAGTGAAAATGTCAAAGCAAAACTTAAACAACAGTTCTTCCTTAATTGTAGTGCTTGGCCCAATAACTTTTCTGTCACAGCTCTGGATATCTACAAATTACAAGACTGATTCCCCATTCTATAACAAAAGCAGTCCCAAATATATTCTCTTTCCAAAGTGATGCTACTAAAATAAAAGCAAGAGTGGTGGACCTAAGAAATTCTTGGTTCTAATGATATGAATAATATTTGGATGGGCTTCCTTTGGATCACTATTGAGATTAAGTAATGATTTGTTGTAGAAAAGAACTTCATATTTTAAAACTTAAATAACAGAACCAGCTAACTATTTGCCATCCACAATAATGGTGAAAAAGAAAAGAAGGAAGAGTGAGAGAAAAGGAGGAGGAAGAGGAGGAGGAAAAGGTGAACAGTATCAGTTATCACACAACAGTGTTAGGTCAGGAATGGATGCTGCATCTTTTCACTGCTTGCTTCATCACCTGTCACTTTTCAAACGAACTTTAAGACTCCCAAACTCTAGCTGTTCCACAATGTTCTTTATCCTAGCCTCTGTTGTAAATCTGTTTTGTAAATCTTAGAATTCTAGTAAAAATAAAACAGATATTATAAGTTTGAAGTCTATATTCAGTTGACAATGAGCTGGTAGGCTATAAGATATGTGTGACCTGAAAGCTTCTGTTTTTTTTTATATATAATCACAATTTATAAGGTGTACTCAAGAACTTGGCTTTTGAACCATCAAGATTAAAAATAGTTTCCTGAAGATAAAATTAGCTAAAAATTGGGATTAAATCAGAAATTGTAAAAGACATTAACATTCTTGATGTTAGTGTACTGGATGAAAAAATGTTACCGTTGAATGAATCTATCTAGGCTATGTAAAAATGTTTCTTTTAGAAGACATTTGAAGATTGCAGATTTTTATTGGGGGGAGGGATGCCAAAAAAAGCAACCTTTTCCCTGCTCTATCTGAGGTATTTGGGATTGTTAGAGAACATTTCAACCTAAATGATAAACTTCCATGCATTCACAATTTTTACCTGAAATTGACAGCCTGCTGTAATGAAATAGTTTGTCCCAACCTAGAACTGACTTCTATACAAACTGACTTCTATATTAAATCCACAACAGAAAGATATTGCTCAAGCCTACTGACCTTATTAAAGTGCCTCAATCATTTGTAATGATTGCACCTGTCAGCCATCACTATGATGAAATCTAGTAGGTAAAAACCATAAAACCAAACTTTTAAATCCTGAGAAAATAAGCACTATTTTTTCTCTTCCCCCAAACAACAACCATGGCACAGCCGTGCCATCCATCTGGAAAGGAAACTCATTAAGAATGAAGTTAGGTTCTTTCAAGTTTACTGGATGAGATATATCAACTAAAGGGACTTCGCTTTTGAAAATCTGATTGACAAAACTAGTTAAGAAACTGCTGCACAATTGAAAAATCAGCCTCATTCAGTTAAACGGAAGCGAAGAGCCGTCGCGCAGGCTTTGGGGTTGATTGAGGCTATCTCAATACTCATAACCGTCACTTTATGAATGCATCTCGGAAAAGCGTACAACCAATCAAGAGCAACCAATCATAGTAACACAGCCTAAATAAACCCTGTTTAAGGGTGAGCCATTATTTCGTCTTTGGATATGTGTTCGAAACGATGCATCGATATCTGGAAAAGAGACGGGGGCCAACATAAGCGCCCCAACGTGCTATCTCCCCGCCCCCGCACACCTCCCGCTCATCCGCAGAAACCCCCTTCAGTTTGCCGCTCGGTTGGTTTGCCCGGCAGCCTCCGCCGCCTCCGCCTCAGGTGCGATACGCAGCTCTCCCCCCTTCAGAGGAGACTCTCCGCTCGGCCAAGGCAGAGCGCGCTAAGAACGCGCCTCCCCGGGAGTCCCTTTTCCCAAAGCTCCCGCCTGTTCTCTCCCCACAGGCTGATCTCGGAGCGCGGCAATTTACCCGAAGTGAGGAGACGGCGGCGAGTCCCCTTGGAAAGAAACGCTCCCGGCGCTTCAGGAGACTGTTTCCGACAGCTGCCCTGGGCAGCCACTTCCTGGTTTAGGCGCGGCGCAGAGCAAGGATAGCCGAGCGGGGAACCTGTCTGGCTCGTTCAAGCCTTTCCTCTTTCTTCGGGGGCAAGAAAAGGGCGTAGCTGGAAAAGAGGGTGGCAAATGTCAGACCTGGAGGGAGGGCCAAATCCTTCTCTCTTTCTCAATGAACAAATTATTCTACCTTAGCCTGAAGCAGTGTTTTGTAAACAGAGCAGGTAGCCCTCAACTTACGACCACAGTTGAGCCCCAAATTTCTGTTGCTGAGACATTTGTTAAGTGGATTTCGCCCCATTCTACACCCCCCCTTTTTTTGCCACAGTTGTTAAGTGAGTCACTGCAGTTAAGTTAGTAACAGGGTTCTTAAGTGAATCTGGCTTCCCCATTGCATTTGCTTGTCAGGTGGCAAGAAAGTCTGTTTATAGCAGATCAAAATCCAAGGACAATTTGCCTCTAAAGGAAAAACTGTGATGGAGGAAAGGAGAGGCTTAATTGTCTCACCACAGAGTTCTTACCAGCCGAAATAGCAACTTTATCTAGAATGTGTTCTCTGATAATTTTAGCTTTCTAGTAATAAAAAATAGTGCTTCCAGAACAAAAACTGCTATAGTATCCATTTTGCCCACTAACTACTTGCCTGAGACTATATTGGCACTTATAATTGATTGGGCTTAATTTTCCATACAAAATATACGGGATACAAAAGCTTGTAATGAAGCCCAGATGGATCTAATAAAATATTTCATAAGATGTAGATATTTCTGTAGTGCATAAATGTATAAGCAGAAAATAAAGCATTATACCAGAAGAGTATAAATTATATATTTATCCAGAAATTAGATTTTTGGCTGAATGCATTAATTAAATATGGGACTCCTTAATACAAATAAAAGTTAGTTTAAAATCCTGGAGGCATATCTGTGGATTGTCCAATTGATTACAGTGAAGTTTCGTAACAATTTGAGTTAACTGGGTGATGATGAATTCCACCTTAGCACAAAGCCAGCTGGATGATCTTGGGCCAGTCACACACTCAACCCTGAGAAGGTAGTAATGGCAAACAATTTCTGAATCTTGCCAAGGAAACCTGGTGACACTAGTCCAGGCAGCAGCCAGGAGTAAATGCTGACTTGAAGGCACAAGCGCGTGCATAACCCAGAATAAACAAACAATTCACTGGCAGAAGTTTTTAGTTTTTAAAGGTTACCATTCCCATGCATATTTGTTGGAAGTTAAGTATCTCTGGATATATACAGTAGAAGGGTTCAATACTAAACAACTTATGCAGATTGTTTGCACAATCTTATGCATGTCTTGGAGTAAGTATGAAAACACTTCAGCCATTAAAAAGAAAGAACTGGCTCAGTTTAGAACCAGAAGTGGTAAAATTGCATTTTTATCCAGGACTGCAGTCAACCATGCTCTTTTCCAGGTTATATGCTATTAATGCTCTTCCATCTTCTCTTTCTTCCCTACCTTCAGTCAGTTAATTTTCCATGCTGATTTGATTTGGAGATAGGTCTCCCCAAATGGCTTTTAAAAAGCATTGCTATTTATATTTCTATTAAATTTGGGGAACTCCAAGCCTACTAATGTGTTATTGTGCATGGATGTGATATTTCATTTATATCAGTGTTTACACAGAAATCACTATACAAATGAACTCTGATGGTTTAGTTTATCTATTTAAAATATCTCCTTTGCTCCAGGGAGCACATTTTCTTCTGGAATCAATCTAGTTGTCTAGAGCTGGAGGAAAGTAAAGAGAGGAAAAGAAAATAATACCCCCTCCTTTGCAGTTCGTCTATTCTTGTTTTGTTTTGCAAAACAGGAAAACCATAACCATAAGAAATAAATGTTCATTTTGATAAGTGGATAACAACAAACATTACAAAATATATGCTTATTGTGCTTCCTCTACAAGAACATCTTTAAGTTGTTTTACTGGGTTTTTAAACTGTGTATTTTAAAAAATAAATTCAGTAACTTCAAGACATGAAGGGGAAAAAACAGATCAAAAATATTATTTTAACGCACATACCTGATGAACAGAAAGGTTTTCAAAAATGTATTTTAATTAGTGTACTACTGTACGTTAGCTCCTACGAATGTGTTACTATTTCAATACTTTGAGATTACTTTCTTAATCTGATAGTTTATCCTGAAAATAAAAATAAAAATATATTTGGAAGAATGCATTTTGCAGATTTCTATGAAGTTCTATAGTCTGCTGTCCCCATTCCCCTGTCCCTCCACCCCCAAGAAATGCTGTTTTATAAGTTAGATTCTTAGAAAAGATACCTCTGGCCTCAATTCCCATTGATAGCATGACTCTGAGTGGATCTCTGTTCAAAGAATATGGTGAGAAAAATACCAGAACTAAGCTACATAGATTAGGTTAATAAATGAAGGAAGGCCATTGTTATTAACACTAGTGCTATCTAGATTTTCTGATTTTGTGTATATATGACCTCACAATTTATAGTTTTATTGTATCTGTTATTTAACTTACTCTAGCACTTCATCTGATGAAGCTGAATGTCATACTGAAAACATGCCAAAATAAATTAATCTAGACCAGAGGTTCCCAATCGTTTTGGGTTCGCGGCTCCCATAGCAATCCGACTTGCAACTGCGCGGCTCCCATAAGCAATCCGACTTGCAACTGCGCATGCGCATTAGACGTTAGACCCAGCGGGCGGAATATTTCGCGGCGCCCTTACGACGATGCCGCGGCTCCCCAGGGAGCCGCGGCGCACAGTTTGGGAACCGCTGATCTAGACAATACATTTTTATTAGGAGGACACATTTCAGTACTGACATCTACCCAAAGAAAAGCGTGTGTCCACTTGTTTCCCCAAATTAGAAATAATTTTGCACTGGTACTTTATATATCATTGGCTACAACAGCCTACAACAAAACTGTAAAATTGCATTGTCATTTTTGGGAGAAAATATGAAATAGATATATTTGTGATAAATTACGTGGTCTTTGCTGATGCTGCAGTCTTTGTGGAAATATGGGCGTCAATGGACATCATGGGATGATGCAAAATTTCCTAGGCAAATAGTATGATTTGCCAAATGCAGTATTTTTCAGTGCAAACCAAAAATTACCACATGCAAAATTGTCTTCTGGAAAAACAAAATCTACCAACTCGCTGTTCTTGGAAACAAGGAATGGGGGAGTGCTTTGGACTTCCCAATGTGAAGCTAACATATGAGCACATCCTCCACACAAAGAAGATAATGTGATAATTTAGGAAATTGAGGGGCAGAGAGTAGACACTGTAAAGTATTAAAAATGAGATAGAAAGTAAGCCTGTGGTAAATAATGGGTTAGGGAAAAACAATTTATATTATATGCTGAAGTATTTATTGAATTGTTTATGACACAATTTGAGCTGAATCAATCAGTTCACAGAGTTATTTTATATGTACAGTCAACTTTTCCTTGATCTTTGACTACCCATTTTGGCAAAAAAGGAAGTGGGAAAGGGAAAGCACAAAAAAGACAGCTTTGGTTTAATATATTAAAAGAAATACTAATCTGTATGTTCACATTTAAAGGCTCCTGTGTTAAAAGTGGAAGAAAATTTGTAGGCAATGTTTCCCATTTGCTCCTTAATATTCTATAGCGATGATTCCAACCCACAGGTTTTTTTATTTAGTATATTTCAGATTCTACAGCTATTGTTTGTATTTGGCAAATCAGCTTTGGGTTAATAATTCCTAGTCAGCCCAACCCACATCATAGAGTTGTGGTGTGGAAAACAGGAGTTGGGAGCATTAGGTATGCCCATTGTGTTGAGTTGACAAAAAATAAAGGCAGGGTAAGTCAAATAAATAAAATAATCTCTCCCTTAAGAAAAACAAACCACATATTTTTAGTTAGCTAAGAAAAACAAAACCATGTCTCAAACCATGTTTTTTTTTCTATTTGGATATCACAACAAACCATTAAATTAAGCAAGTTTTAATATGTATAACTATACTGTGTGTGCATGTGAATTATATTGGTGAAAGTTTGTTTTTAATAAAGGCATTTTTCTATGGTTACATTTTTAAAAACAAAGTAATATGTATATCTTTAACTATATAGGATGTAGGGTTTATCTTCATCCTGAGGAACATCATTTACTTGCATATGAAGAAGTAACCAGAACAATAGAAAAATATCCAAATCTGAAAAAGGCTAACCTCTAGTAAGAACTGTGGTTGCATTATAATCCAGATTTATAATATATATCACATAGTGAATATATATGTGTATGTCACGGGTGAAATCTAATTTTTTTTCCTACCGGTTCTGTGGGCGTGGCTTAATTAGTGGGCATGGCTTGGTGGTAAGGTGACTGGGTAGGCATGGCTTGTTGGTCAGGTGGGCGTGGCCAAGTCAACTTCTTTGCCCTTTTTTAACTTACAAAACACAACACAACACAACTGGCTCACCCACAATGTAAAAGCAGCTGTGCTAGACCCAAAATGGCCCCTGCAACAAGCAGGAATCTCACATAGCCACAAAAAGCCCAAAAAACCAACTTTCACACTTTACACACACAAAATTCCACATACAGCTTTGTGAGATTTTGTGTGTTTGTGTAGTTAGAGTGAAACACTAGAGAAACACACTAAATCTCACAAAGCTGCACAAATATTATTTTATTTTATTTTTATTTTTATATAAAAGCAGCTAAATTCAAAACTTCCTAAACTTTAAATGGCTAGGTCTAAAAAAAGAACAACTAAAAAAACCCCCAATTAACTATTTTTTTTAAAGCTCCCAAAGGGGAAAAAAACTTACCAAATAGAACAGGAGTCTCCAACCTTGGCAACTTTAAGACTTGTGGACTTCAACTCTCAGAATTCCTCAGCCAGCCGGCTTTCCTTGCCAAGGTTGGAGACCCCTGCAGGCAGGCAGGCAGGTAGATACAGCTGCTCACCGATGAGCTTGATTGCAGTCAGGGAGATTCAGTTGCTTGCTGATGCAATGGATTGCAGGGTTTACAGCAAGTGAAGCAAGGCAGACTTTGTGACTAGCAGCTAAGGTAAGCAAACTGGAGCGGGGGAGGGGGGAGGGATTTTTGCTACCTGTTCTCCGAACTGCCCGCCGCCATCGCTACCTACTCACCTGAGCCGGTCTGAACCAGGAGCATTTCACCCCTGGTGTATGTGTGTAGAAAGGTTTGTGGAAAATAGGAATGTATTATAAAGTGTTAAAAATTTTCTGAAGGATTATATTTTATAAATTACTAAGTCATATAGGCAAAGCAAACAGCATTTATTAAGGGGAAGGTTCAAATCTTTTTATAGAGTACAGAAACATATGTAGGAAGCCTCCCCCTCAGAGAATGAAATATTTTGGGGAATATTAAGAGACAGAATATTATATTTCTCCAAAGGAGAAATGGAGAAACATGTTCTATGTTCTTAGAAGCAGAAAGCAGCCTCAGTTTTTCTTAATCCGACGATACAGGGTGCGATATCAGCAATACGCTGATGATACCCAGCTGTATATCTCTACCCCGCGTCAATTCAATGATGCAGTGGATGTGATGTGCTGGTGCCTGGAGGCTGTGAGAGTCTGGATGGGAGTCAACAGGCTCAGATTTAACCCAGACAAGACCGAGTGGCTGTGGGTATTGCCTCCTAAAGACCACGTTGATTGTCCATCCTTGGACAACCTCCCCCCCGAGGGGGGAGAAATTCTCCCCCTGAAGGGGGAAAAATTGTCCCCCTCA
This sequence comes from Ptyas mucosa, assembly GCA_012654045.1. Taxonomy (NCBI): domain Eukaryota; kingdom Metazoa; phylum Chordata; class Lepidosauria; order Squamata; family Colubridae; genus Ptyas; species Ptyas mucosa. The sequence continues at coordinate 35,759,025 of WNWU01000016.1, read as the reverse complement.
GAACGGGCTCGCAATTTGGGTGTCCTCCTAGACTCACAGCTAAGATTAGAGCAACATCTGACAGCTGTGGCTAGGGGGACCTTTGCACAGGTTCGCCTGGTGCACCAATTGCGACCCCACTTGGATTGAGAAGCTCTCCTCACAGTTACTCATGCCCTTATCACCTCACGGTTAGATTATTGCAACATGCTCTACATGGGGCTACCCTTGAAAAGTGTTCGGAGACTACAGTTGGTCCAGAATGCAGCCGCGCGAGCTATCGTGGGTGCGCCTAGATCCGTGATGGCGAACCTATGGCACGGGTGCCACAATATGGCACGTGGAGCCATATTGGTGGGCACGCGAGCTCAGCTCTGGCATGTATGCGTGCGCCAGCCAGTTGATTTTCGAGTCTTCTGGGCCCACCAGAAGTCAGAAAACACACTGTTTCTGGCCTCCGGAGGGCCTCGGGGGGGGGGCTGGGGAAGGCCGTTTTTGCCCTCCCCAGGCTCCTAGAAAGGCTCTGGAGCCTGGGGAGAGCAAAAAACAGACCTACCGGGCCTACCGGGCTATCACGTGCCAAAAGCGGAGGGAGCACGGGGGCGGGGCGCATAGAATTATGGAGGTGGGCACGCATGCATGTGACCCCACCACGCTCCCCCCACTTTTGGCACGTGATGGCAAAAAGGTTAGCCATCACTGGCCTAGATACACCCACTTTACACCAATTCTTCATGAGCTGCACTTGCTCTCTATTGGTCTCCGGGCACAATTCAAGGTGTTGGTTGTTACCTTTAAAGCCCTACATGGCTCAGGGCCAGGTTATCTTCGAGACCGCCTTCTACCACATAGCTCCCAGTGACCGGTAAGATCCCACAGAGTTGGTCTCCCCTGGGTCCCGTCAGCTAAACAATGCCGGCTGGTGGGCCCGCAGGGGAGGGCCTTCTCTGTGGCTGCCCCAGCTCTCTGGAACCAGTTACCTCCTGAGGTCCGGACCACCCCCACCCTATTGGCCTTCTGAAAAGTGGTGAAGACCTGGCTTTTCCGGCAGGCCTGGGGCTGTAGATCTCGCTGTTGCGATCGTGTTGGATCCGGCCATGAATGGTGTGAATGGGTTTTAATGTTTTTATTTTTAAATGTTTTTATAATGGTTTTTTAAATGCATTGTAAGCTGCCCTGAGTCTTCGGAGAAAGGCAGCATATAAATTGAAATAATTAAATTAAATTAAATTAATGTGCCTATTCACAATTAAAACACCTTCACCTCCAGCAATGGGATCCTTCTCCACCCAAACTCTAAGGACAAGACATGACCTTTAGGACATAATAGGATTAACCCATCACCATTAGAATAACAAAAGACACAGAGTTCACTACATTGCACAACCCCTAGGGGCATTTCAGATGTTGAAACAACCCCCAGCAGCATCAGACACCTATAAAGATCTATCCACTCATTCAACCAGCTGGTCAGCTGCCCCAGAACCACATGCTGTTGGTGGTTCTACTAATCAATAAATGGAATCCTTCTTTTCAATCAGCCTCCATTTTATTGCCAGTGCCTCTCTCCCAGCTTGAAACTGAACCAGATGGATTATTCTTCCAACTCATACATCTTGTATACGTGATATATCAGAAACCAAGTGATCAAACAATAAAAGCCAATGATTATATGTAAGATTTGAACAATAGAGAACATTGATTCTAGATAACATTTCACAAGTAGCCAATTTGTGGGTTGCCTTACTCTTTCCCAGCTGGGTTTGTATCTTTCTTAAAACTTGCAAATGTATTCAGTAACTTTCAGAATATGGTCTCTTATTGTGTAGTGCTGAAAAGACAAGTTCTTTCATACCAAAAGAATGGCCTTGGCTAAGAAAAAAAATGTTTTTCTGAAGTTAAAAATAGACCTAGGCTACCATATTAAGATGCTAACAATGAAGCTTAAAATTTCAGATAATACAGAAGGGGGGGGAGAATTCTGTGTAAAAATATTTACACTGAAGGTAATATTTACATTTAAGGTAATTGCAGCATCGTGAAAGTATGCACATTCACTTTGAATATATCTTTTTAACTCAGTGGGACTTAAACCATAAGACTTCGTATGTGAGACAGAACTGGAAATAAGCCTAGATTTTAGCCTCTATACTACTTGGTGCCTTAGGTAAATCACTCTCAGCATGTATTGTGCTAAGCTATAATTTGGTTAAGCATACTTCGCTGATTCAGTTACTATTCCATAAATTAGAAGTCATAATTGTCAGTTTACACAATACATTAAGACAAGCACATGCCATTATAGCTTAATATAATGAATGATAGAGAAACTTGCCACTATGATGATTCTTACCTTAATTGCTATTAGAAGGACTACAATTAGAAAATACGCATGAAATGCTTTTATTGGAATTTTTAAAGTATTAATTCAGAGTCAATATGGGACAACGATAAGCTTGTAAGCCTGTGTGTCTGCACTCAGTTGTTTAAACGGTTCCGAGGCAGAAATCTTAAATACAGCAAGAAAAGGAAATAAGACCTGATTACACAGAGACCAATTAGGACTGAGTAAAAACTTTAGGGGTTACACTGAAATCTCAGCTGTACGTAGCTATTGCCCTTAGCGGCGTGGTATCGAAGACTCCTCGCTTCCTGACTGAATTACAGAGGAACTGCAACGGGGTGCCCCCAGCTATGCGCAGGAACAAACCGCGCTAAACGATTTAGCTGCAATTTGCTCTGACAAACGTCTCCCTGGTGTCTATCAGACAACAGCGTAACTTTCACAGAAAAGGGAGGGAGGGAGGGGAAAAACGTCACCGCCCAGGACCCGGGTGCCGCCGCGACTCTACTCTAGAGTTTCCTCCTCCTTAGACGCCGGGAGGAGGGCATGTCCACCCGGAACGCCGTTTCCATGGTGATACAGCTGGCTGCAGCATGTCGGATCTTGGCTCAGAAGAGATCGAAGAGGAGGCAGAGAATGATTTAGGGGTCAGTGGAGAATGGGGATGGGATGGGGGGGGGGGAGAGAGATAAAGAGAAGGGGCTGGCTATAAATGACAGCAGTCATTTATAGGGGTACAGGAGCACTGACTGAGTCAGAAGTTGTAAACGCGAGGAGGCTCTCCCATGGGAACTGCTTCTCTGAGTAAAGCTCACATGGCTGGCTGGACATCTTTTCAGTTGATATTATTCAGGAGGAATGTTTTGCTACTAGATTCGTGCTTATTTTTATGATAGGAACGTTTGGAAAAGACAAATACAAGTCATCATAAATCATGAATTAAGCTTATTATAAACCAGTGTTTCTCAACCTTGGTAGCTTGAAGATGGGTGGACTTCGACTCCCAGAATCCCCCAGTCAGCAGCGCTGACTGGGG
>WNWU01000016.1:35737906-35755266 GCA_012654045.1 Ptyas mucosa | reverse complement strand
CCCCAGTCAGCGCTGCTGACTGGGGGATTCTGGGAGTCGAAGTCCACCCATCTTCAAGCTTCCAAGGTTGAGAAACACTGTTATAAACCAATGCAGATACAATTAACACTCAGAAATTGGGGTGGCAACAAGTTGCCAAAATATTATATCAAACCACAGAAAATTCCACGAAACAAATTCTTTAAAAGGTGCTATGAAAATAAAAGGAACAAGTTGATTATTTTTTCTAATTTTTTAAAGATTCAAATAAGGAAGCCGATATGTATACTTTACATTGCTTTTAAATGGGAAGGAGAACTGTATTCTACTTGCAGAACACATTAACTGCATGTTTGAAAGTCTTGCGTTAGAAAAGAACAGAGAAACGAAATGAAACGAAACTAGAAGACTAGACTAGACTAGAGAGTTGGAAGGAATTTTGGAGGTCTTCTAGTCCAACCCCCTGCTCAGGCAGGAAACCCTATATTATTACAGACAAGTAGTTGTCCAATCTCTTCTTAAAAACTTGTTGGAGCATTCACATTTTCTGGAGGCAAATTGTTCCACTGATTAATTGTTCTAACTGTTCAATTCCTAGCAATAGGAACACTCTCTATTTGAAACCCTGGAAATTTCCAGAGGAAGAATAGTGTTTTTGGCAACAAAAGCAAGTGTGATCTTGCAAGATCTTAAAAATACCAACATTGTATAATGTAGTGTAATAGTGTAATAATAGTGTAGTACTGAACATTATAGTCTAATAACAATGTAGTATTGAACCAGTGGTCTGACTCACGATAAAGCAACTTTCTATATTCCTATGAAACATTTTATTTCTCTAAGTATATTAATGTTTAGTATATGCATCAAGCATAGCTAAGTAATGATTTTGGTGATCCTATAGTAGCTGGAATATTGGACTGTGATCAAGGAGATGCAAATTCAAATCCCCATTTGGTAATGAAGCTCATTGGGTGACTTTGCTCAAAATCAGTATCTCTCTGCTTCTTCTGTCTGCAAGATAGTTCTTATCCGATAACATGAAACAAGGCCTTCATGGCTGAGCATCTGAACAGCAGCATAGAAATATCATACAGTATGGTCATTATTGTTACTTAACCAGGAATATGAAGGTGGACGCAATGAGGCTGGTGAACGGCATGGACATGGGAAAGCCAGATTACCCAATGGAGATACCTATGAGGGAGAATATGCAAACGGTAAAAGAAATGGAAAGGTAAGATTTAGTTAGAAATAATTTGTTCATTATATACAGTAATGAAAAAAATTAACTGCATTTTCTTAGCCAACAGAACAGGAGATAAGGATCAATAGCTTCAGTGTTTGCTTGTTTATTATTTATTTATTTACTTATTTATTTACTTACTTAACTAAATTCAATTTGTATACCCCCTGACTCCCAATGATTATGTTTGCAGACAGACTAAATAATTTTAGAAGGGGAGTCCCTTAATTGCAGAGCTAGGGGGAGCCAAAAAGCCTTGATGATAGTCAAGGGTAGTCACATGACTGAAGCTCTGCCCTTTTGTGATGCATGTATAAAGCTTTGATCACACTGTCATGTCTATCATCTTGGGTTTTGTTTTTGTTTTTTTTACTTCCCCTGTAGATAACAGAATTGGAAGTAACCTTGCAGGTCTTCTAGTCCAACCCCCTTACCCAAGCAGGAAACTCTGTAGCATTTCAGACAAATGGTTGTCCAAGATCCTATAGACAGAAGAATCCCAAAATCAAGTAAGATCTGAGCATGCTCAATCAGCTTAGAATACAACTGAACCCCCCCCCCCCAAAGAGATGGAATACAACGGCATGACTGGGGCAGCCTATTGAATAATATTTTACTGCATGTCTCACTTGTTTTGTATTAGGCCATTTTTCAAGCATATGCATTGCAATAAAGCATTTCTGTAATGTATACGTTTTAGGGCCTATACAGATTTAAAAATGGTGCAAGGTACATTGGAGAATACATTGAAAATAAAAAACAAGGCAATGGGACATTTATTTATCCAGATGGATCTAAATATGAAGGTATTTATGTTTTCTTCATTCAAATAGTGCCACATCATAGACAGAAAATTATTGAAGATGTTAGTAGCTAATGATGTTGTTAATCAAAGGAAATATACCTAAGTATAATTAATATGCATGTGAAAATAGATTTCTTTATAATTTGGTTTGCACCAGTGGTGGGTTTCACTTACCTTTGCTACTGGTTTGCTCGTGCATGGGCACTCAGTTCGCTCATGCGTGCGCCACTTCTGCACACTTCTGCGCCACTAGTGCACTAGTGCACAGAGCATATTTAATGATGTCTGGGCGGGTGGGCAGAGCCCGAACTGGGGCAAACTGGTAGCAACCCATCACTGGTTTGCACATTCCCTAAAGCCACAATATACAGTTTGCCAACAATGTGATAAAGGGGTGGGAAACGGGGACAGGAATGTTCCAGAAAGATATACAATTTTCTTCTCTAAATTATGACAATTTTTATAGTTACAATAAATAACTGCAACTTAAATAATTTGTGCTTATTGCTAATACATAAACATTTCTGTACAGACATTTGTTTATAAAGGTGGTTTTTTTTGTTTTTTTTTTTACAATTTCTTAATTCTACTTCCTGGCTCATACAGGTGTTTCTTATGTCAATTTTGATATTCCCATTCTGTTAGACAGCTTCAGTAGTTTCTTTTTGACTTGCTTTTATTTTTATTTTATTTTTTATTTTTATTTGATTTATATGCCGCCCTTCTCCGGAGACTCAGGGCGGCTTACAATGCGCTAAGCAATAGCCGCCATACTTTTGTATATTTATACAAAGTCAGCTTATTGCCCCCACAATCTGGGTCCTCATTTAATCTACCTTAGAAAGGATGGAAGGCTGAGTCAACCTTGAGCCTGGTGGGATTCGAACTTGCAGTAATTGCAAGCAGCAGATGTTAATAGATGTTAATAACAGGGTGCTTTAAACCACTGTACTACAGGCTTTAGACTAGAAAGTTGAGAAAGTAACTCTTTCCTCATTTTAGAATTAGGATTAAAACTCAATAAAATTTGCCCAGTATTGAGCCACATCAACAACATTTTCTCTCACCAGCATGAGGTTTTCCTCTATACATGTTGAAGGACATCGTATGCCCTGTAACATATGTAAGGTGGGTTGTTCTTCTCTACATCCACACAGAGTATCTTCTGTAGGGAAGACCCATTTTCTTAGACTGCTTATCAATCTCCTTATGTAATTCTCTGAGAGATAGGCCTTAGTGATTTATGAATAGTATTTTTTTGCTTTAGTAGTAAATATATATTAGGCTTCAGCAGATTAGGTTCACTCATCCTTACCATCCTCATATCAACATGATTTATTAATAACAGATTGCTTAGAAACTGGTTATATATTTTCTGGTTTTAAAAGATTTAACTAGCAGTTTGGGTATCGGGTGTCTCAGAAATTGAAAATGCTTCTGGTCAAAACAATGTTATTAAAAGATGTTGCAACTGTAAATATTGCCACTGAGTTACATCTGATAGATGAAATTTGTCTCTTAGTACAGTGTATGTTAAAAAGTCATCCATGCCATCTATCAATTGATCCAAAGTCAATATCCCCACTTTCATCCAATTTTTCCATATTACCATCTTTTCCCCAATTTTTAATGTTAGGTTTCCCCATGACGTCAATTTAACATAGAAAAAGCATCATTTCTTTTTTTAAAGATATTACATTCCATAGCTTTCTAACTGATATCATTGTAGCCAGAGGAATTAGAGTTCTATTGTATTTAGAGCCCAGAATGTAACCTTCCACTAAAATGGAGTTTGCTCATCTGGTTGTGCTTCCAATTTGGTCTGCCTCACAAGAGTGACATCAATCTTGCAAGTCTGAAAGTACATTTCTTTCCTGTCCCTTTTACAGCCCAAGAAACTAGGGAGGGTCCCTTTCTGAACTACTGACCCCACCCTAACCCTAATCCTAACCCTTAGCTACATCTCTTTTTTCCTGTATCCCACATACCATTAGAACTTCTGAGGTTGATAAGAGCCACTTTATGGGGGAGATGGCCATAAGTTAGATAAACAAATAAATAATACTCTGATTATCTTTACTTTCTTATATCATTCTATAGGATTCTTTTCGTTCAGTGTGACCCTGCTCTCTCAATCATGATGATAAAATTTGGATTGTTTTTATTACTGCATAAATTCTGTGCACATTTCTTTAAAGTAATATAAATATTGAAATTAAAGACAAAACAGTATGGTTTATAAAGTCTATTCATTGCTCATTGCAGGAGATTGGGTGGAGGACCAAAGACATGGAAATGGAGTTTACTCTTATATAAATGGAGACACATACACTGGAGAGTGGTTCAATAATTATAGGTTTGCTTCTTCTAGTTTCACATTTCTGTTTTACTTCTTGTAAATAATAAGTGTAGTTCTGTGTTCTCCTCCAGAAATGTTAAGCTACAGTTTCTATCAACTTTTGAGATTATGTCTGTATAATTATTTTGTTTATTGTGAGACTAATAGACTGTAGTAGATGAAAATGTTTTCAGTGATTTTCCAACTAGTATGGGTTGTGTCTTTTCTACAGCCCTAATAATGTAATTTAATAGAGGGACCATTGACATATTCATTGTTTTTCCTGAGCAACTGATGACATAGAAATCTCATTGTAACAAGAACAAAAAGTCTTAATTCTAACAGAAACATTTATTATTAGTTATCTTCTTTTCTTTTACTATCTCTTAGTGTTGAAAATGATTAGATTTGATTATGATTATAGTTTGTACTATTTTACACCATTAGCCATCCAGAGAACAGTGTTATTGGACAGCCATATAAATATAGTAAAGAAAGGCTGAAAATTAGTATACAATTTTAGCTGAAATTTTTAGCTGAAAATCAATATACATTACCTGTTGCAACAACCCAGTGATTCGCATTCTTATTGAAGATATATCTGTATCTATATAACACATACAGATTTCAATGCAGGTAATTTAATTTAAATCAATGATTTAAATCAGATTTTTTCTAACAACTTAATTAAAAAGGTAGTCCTCAACTTACGATCACAATTGAGCCTGAAATTTATGTTGCTAAGTGGGAAATTTGTGAAGTGAATTTTGCCCCATTTTATGACTTTTCTTGGCACATCTGTTAACTGAATCACTGCAGTTGTTAAATTAGTAACATGGTTGTTAAGGGGATCTGGCTTCCCCATTGACTTTGCTTGTCAGAAGGTTGCAAAAAGTGATCACGTGACCCAGGGGCACTGCAACTGTCATAAATGTGAGTTAGTTGCCAAACGTCTGAATTTTGATCATGTGACTATGGGAATGCTGCAACGGTCATAAGTGTGAAAAATGCTCATGTCATTTTTTTCAGTGCCGTTGTAACTTCAAATGGTCAGTAAGTGAACTGTTATAAATTGAGGACTACCTGTATTTAATTTGCCTTGATTTAAATTAATCGATTCCTTGACAACCTGGGGAAGATTGCATGCAGGATTAAGGATAAGAATTTCTTCTGTCTTAATATGAAGCAACTGTTTCCCCCCTCTCCAATAGACACGGGCAAGGTACTTATTTCTATGCATTAACTGGTTCTAAATACGTCGGCACTTGGGCAAATGGACAACAAGAAGGAGCTGCTGAACTTGTTCATCTAAACCACAGGTTCCAGGGAAAGTTTGTGAATAAAAATGTATGTATATAAGAAATTATATTGAGTTCTGAAAAAAACGTACATTAGGCATAGAAAATAAAAGACTTTCAGCTTCTTTTGTATCTCGTCCCCATTTCAGCAATGATAGTTCTAGTATCCAGAAGCTCATTTTGTACAAAATATTCCAGTGTTTGCACAGTCGCTTAGATGAACAAGTATTTTTCAATCACTATTTTGAGGGAGCTTTAGAGAGATTTTGGTTAGCAAGAACGTATTTGTTTTATTTGCATACAAATTTCATAATGGCTGTAGCAAAAGCAACTAAGAATCTGGACCATATTAAAAAACACATTTATTGTTGCATAAGGTTTGGGGGCTTCAATTTAGTAGAGGCATGGTATATAAACGAACACATAGAAAAATATATAAATTAAGTTAAATGAAAATGAAAGTAGGTTTCATGAACAATACAGTAGTAACAGTCTTCAAGTCAGGAGCAAACACCTTGCAAGGTTGAAGTGTTTTCTTACTGATTTCTGAATATAGTCCTTTCTGAATTTTTTTTTCCTTTAGAAACTAAACCGTTTATTCTTATACAACCCTGAAAATGATAGCTGCCATGTATGGTCAGCATAATGGTGGAAATATTTTGTGTTTTTAGAATATGAAACTGTCAAAATGCTACTAATATAAGTTCCTTTGTTTATATAGCCACTAGGTCCTGGGAAGTATATATTTGATATTGGATGTGAGCAGCATGGTGAATATTGTCAGGAGGTAAGTGCTATTGGATTATGTTAATCATATTAACAACCAGGAAGCTCAGAACTATACTTTTATTTTTACTTTATTCCATTCTGTCATAGCTAAATAATAAAGTAATTACTATTACAACAAACTGTATATTTTAATTTACATGTACTTTTTAAAACACCAAGGCAAGGTTTTTGAGAGCTAACAATGCTAAGATCACTTCAACCATCTGGCTTGTTTTTTTCTAGAAGAGAAAGTGATTTTGGTTTTCCTTCCCCTCCCCGCCTTTCTTTTGTAGCAAAACTTGACTTGGATCCACACTGATCTTGGCCAAATAGGGTAGAAGAGAATTCCGTACAATATGCACTTTTCTCTAACTTTGCAAGGTCAGTGGAATCACCTAGTGCAGGAGTGTCAAACTCACTACGACACATTGTCATTTGATGTATTGCAACTCCCCCCCCCTTTGCTAAACCAGGGGTGTGCGTGGCCAGCACGTGATGCATCCGGCCCACTGGCTGCCAGTTTGACACACCTGAACTAGTGGTTGCATTAATTATAATTAATTAAAGCAAGATTTTAAGAACTTTCCTGTTGTCACCGTGATGCATTGAGAGTTTGCCCAAATCAAAAGTAACAGTTTTACAATTATGTGCAGTTGTTGAAAATAGATTGCCATGTATGCAAAAAGGCAATCCTATCTTTATTGAATATACTGTAGGACTCCTATATGCACAAAGGAATTAACATCAGAGTTTTCATTCTTCCTCCTCCTCTTCCTCCTCTTCCTCTTCCTCCTCCCTTTCTTTGGTGTCCTGATTCCATACAGAATTTATTTATCTATGATTTCTCAATTCTCTTACCTTCAGTGCAAATCTGAACAAGTTATGGCATTCAGTATTTGCTATAAAAATCCACGCAAAAAGTTATTTTGTGGAACAGATGGCAAAGAACTGCCTTATGTTCAAAGCAATGAGATGCTACTAGCCACTGACATGCATTGCATTGGCATCCTTCAGTCTCAAAAGACTATGGTATTGTGCTCTGGAAAAAGGTCCTAAAACAGCATCTAGTGTGACTCAAAAGGCCAATTTGAGAATGGCAATCCCTTCCACACCGAGGGCAGATACATTCTGTCCCTGACATGACATATCACAAAATATGTGAGATCAGATGTCTTGCTTTGTACGTACTCAAATTTGTCGTTTTAATGTTTTTATTGTTTTAATGTTTTTTACTGTTTTTATTGTTTTATTGTTATTAAGATTTTAATTATAATATATGCTTTTGAATTGTGAGCTACCTAGAGTTGTTTGCTGAGATGGGCAGCTATAGAAATCAATCAATCAATCAATCAATCAATCAATCAATCCAATAAATAAATGTAAAGCAAGCATACCTAGTTTTCAGACACACGATGGTTATACATCTTATCCTTTTGAACTTTTAAACTTTTGCATAATAAAAATAACATTTCATTTCATTCTTTTTGTAATTTGCTTAGCTCATACAGTACCGTGCAAACCAAGGAAAGAGAAAGAGTAACAAAGAAATGCCTTCTACTCAGAATTATGAGAAACAATTAGCCATTGAAACCTCTGCCTTTTCAAAAGAGGTGCCATTTGGCTTTGAAATAGAATGATTCTGCATGATTTGTTTGCATGTGACTTAAGTTAGAAAGAAATGTGGGGTAAAAATTCTTTTGGTGTTTTAATTGGCATTTTAACCCCAACACATCCTAAACAGTTATTTTAACAAGGTTTTGCTTGTCTGCTTGTTTTTGTTTTAATATGATGGTTCACTTTTGTTTATAGCAGACACTATTTTTGCAATTTATGTTGGTAGAGAAAATACTTTACTTCCCAGGATTTCCAGATGGTTGAGTGAAACACAGTGAATTTTAGGGACTGTGCAACAGAAGTGGGACTTTGTTGTACAGAAAGACAGATCAATGGCAGATGGGAAGGCCAATAGGTTTCTTAACAGAAATTTCATGAAATACTGCATGACAAATATGTCTAGCACAGTGGTGGGTTGCTCCCAGTTCGGTCCGGTTCTATAGAACTGGTAGTAAAACCAGCGGGAGGCTCTGCCCACCCGCCATGACATCATCATGGGTGATCTGCGCATGCACTTCCGCTGCGAACCAGTAGTAAAGGTAAGTAGAACCCACCCCTGATCTAGCAACACTTATACGTTTAAGGGATGGAGTTTGTGTCACAGCACATGCTTCGTCATGTTATCCTTCTTTAATTCTCCATGCACCTAGCTGTTTCAAGGGGAAATATTCTTGAACCATCAAAAGTATAAGAAAATGTCAGGATTCAGTCATTATCTTTTTGTTGTTGTTGAAGCACCTAGTATAGGGTTTCTTTGTAAGTATTTCCAGAATGGAGTCTGGATTCTTCAGCATCATTTTAAGGATATTGAAATCATAGAAGCAATGCACAGATTAAAAAATGGCATCTGATTAATTTGACTCAACATCATGTAGCAAAGTAAAACAAATATTTCAAACCAATTAGTCAAAGCAAGAATTGTCACTAAATAGAAGTGACAAAGTCATAAATATAGGTTTAGACAAAATTCTTCCACAAATAGCTCCAATGTTTAAATATAGAATATTTTTGAGTCAAACACAAGCCAGGAATTGGTGATATAAAGAAAATAGTCTGTTTGAAGACCCCTAACAATGAAGCAGCAAAGAGGATGGTGCTTCTGGTAGGTCCAAAACTGTTTGTGACATTTTGCTTTGTTCTGGTATTTTGTGTTATGATCAAAAATTTACCAGCAGATAGCGTACCCTTTGTAATATGCTTCTTATCTTGGATCCTAACCAATAATTAAGCTGTAACCTATCTGAGGTTTTTAGACAATTTTAAACAGTACCCACGAGGAACATGTTTTATTAATCTAGATTTGGAGAAATATCTGGCTCTGTGCATTGTTGAGAGTTGCTAAAATGCATGAAGTCTGTTATGCATGGGTCTTCATAAACTCTTAAGAAAAGCTTTTATCACAAATAGATTGGACCTTTCCTTTTTCATTTCTATTATTGTCCTGAATATTCATCTCTCCTTAGGAGAAAACAGAAGAAGAGGAGGAAGAAGAAGTTTTGATACCAGTGACTCCAAAATGGAAAGCAACAAAAATTACCACCCTAACACTATGGGTACCTGAAGAACCACCACCTCCAGAAGCAACTCCAGCAGCTGCAGAAGGTCCATTAGCTGAGGAATCTGGAGTTCCTGCAGGTTTGTATTTTGACTTATGAGCAATCTTTTGTGCATCCATGAATCTTCATTTATTTCAGGGGATGCCAACTTGATAGATCAAAGTTTTGCACACACTCAGAAAGATATATTGTTAGGGAGAATCCAGAGTCATCACTGTCACTGTTTGTATTGCCAGAAATCTGTATTATCTTTAAGAAGTACCGTATTTTTCGGAGTATAAGACGCATCTTTTTACTCCCCAAAAGGGGATGAAAATTTAGGTGCGTCTTATACACCAAATGTAGCCCTGCCCACCCACTGGCCCCCACCCTTTGGCCTCTGCCTCCCAGCACTTACCTCCTTGCAAGCAAACAGCAAGAAAAAACAGCCCCATTCAGCTTCTGCATAGGCTAATTAGCACAAGTTGATTAGATCGGCCTCCCAACTCTCAGCTGATTTGCTCTCAGCTGTTTTGTGCAGCCTCTTTTGCAAGCTCTTATTTTGCAAGCTCTTTGCTTGCTGCAGATTTTTTTTTCCCTAGCTAAAATGAAACTGAAAGTAAATCAGGCTCTGCTGCAATGTGACAAAATGAGGCAGGGAGAGAGATTTCTTTTTCTTTTTACTCACCAAAAAACGTAGGTTCAAACAATGGGCAAAAGAGGAGAGTTCAAGATTTTAAAACACAAAAGAAAAAAAGGTCTATTTAACTAGGGAACTGTAATGATGCTATTGAGATGCTATTAATTCTATATTGTGTTGAAAGCAGAAATGGTTAAGTTATGGTTTGGAGGAATATATGGAGAAAATTATTTGGTTTATTATTGGTAAATATAATTAATTGATTTGCAAGAAATTGGACTGCATGGAAATAATTGGAATATTCATGTTCATATTGATTAATATACAAAAATGATAGTTATAACTAATTGATTTATATAAAAATGTTGAATTTGTATTAAACAATTGTAATATTAAATAATTAACCAATGTGAGGATGGATATAAAAATAGATGACAATAGGAAGGGGTATAATATAGAATAGAAGGGAAAAATTGAATTTGATTAAGATTAGAGATGAGGATGAAGGGTAATATTAGTTTTTTTTAAAAAATAGATGAGGAATAAATATGGCAAAAAGGAAATATAGAAATTGTAAATTTAATTGAAAAGACTAAACACTGTTTAAATTTGTGAACCAGCCAAATACTCTGTTCAAAAAAATACATTGTATGTTTGTATATGTGTTTGTCTAAAAAATAAAAAAAACTTAAAAAAAAAAAACAACCCAAAAAGGTAGGTGTGTCTTATACTCCGGTGCATCTTATACTCCGAAAAATACGGTAGTTATTACCAGTTTTTGCTAGCATACCAATTCTAGATAGGTAGTGTTTACCTACAGTTGTTCAGAGACTGCTTACCTTATGTATAGTGTAGTGTCAGCGGTCCAAGTTACATTTGCTCCAGCGCTGACATGAAGAGTAGGAGTAGCAGTTTGACTTTTAGCAGTTTGACTTTTCACCCACTTATTCCCCCGGCAGATAACATCCCCTAGGAGATGAGATGGGAGGGGGGAAATTCCTGTGAGTTGAAGTAGCCAAGAAGACAAGAGTGACTTGGAAGATGGCCAATGAGATGCTGAGAATTGAGGAACGGAAAGGGAAGGGTTTGGGGGCAGAGGGTCAGTTTCGGCTGCAACCGAGTCCGGGGCCAGATCGTTATTCTCAATAAATGAAAGGTTTCATCAAAGACTTTGTGTTTGGAAATGCAATTTATTTGAGATAACATCGAAACCTGACATGTAGATTATTGTAATGTGATCTATGTGGAGTTAACCTTACATTTGATCTGGAAACTGCCACTGGTGTAGAATGTGAAAGCAAAGTTGTTGATAGGGGACACTTGGCTATGCATATTTTACCTCTGTTGAAGCAGGTGTACTGGTAGTCAACCACCAAAGCAAGTAGTTAACTACCAAACTATATTCAAGTTTTTAACTGACATATAAGACATTAACTGAAGATCAAGATGTCAAACTGACTCTATAGAACTATTTGAGTGTTAAGAGAGTCACAAGAGGCCCTGCCTGTATATTGCTGGATTGATATATGTCATTTTATACTCATATATGGATCTTGTGATAATGCCTGAATTTTAGAACGTTTTATCCTTGAGATTACATCTTTTGAAAATCTGCCCCTTCAATGAGATCTTTTTATGAATTTTGATGGCAATGGGAGTAGAAAAAACCAAGACTACCCTTTTTTCTTTAATGCTTTTACATTGTTTTAATCAATTGCTCTTCTTCCTCGGTGTTAGGAATTTCTATGGCCGTATTTGTCTTACAAGGAAAAAGACTTTTGTCATCTGTTTAGAAGGAGAATTACGTGTCATACATTATTAATTAAAAGAAATAGCATGGAATTAAGTAAGGCAGATAATACTTGCTCTTCCAATTTTTCTTTCCCTTCTCCATACCTTTATTTCAGCTGGCGAGGAAAGCGCTGCTGAAGGACCCTCTGAAAGTGCTGAGGCTGTTGCAGAAGCAGGAGAGGCCACTGAACCGGCCTCTTCACCAAAAGAGATGGAGGAAGAAGAGGAGGCAGCTAAAGATGACCAAGCAGATCAGGGTGAGGGAAAAGGGAGAGGGAACACACAGTGAATAAGTAAGCTGGTTACTGAAAAAGGACTTCTGCTGCTTAAGTATTTATACAATTTATCTCCAATTTATCAATTTATTTTTGATTAAATGATCTACAACACAATGTCTAATCTAAGATAGGACCACAATAGGCTTCCCTTTGCCTGTCCAGGACCCCAAAACACACTGACAACCAATGCAGCTCGCAAAATAGTGGTATTTATCCAGTACCCTCTAATATCCATGCAGCTGCATTCTGCATCGGTTTTTATGTGCCAGCAGGCAGCTTTAACTTCATTGCCTCTTCAGTTGATAGACTGTAATTGCTCCTGTTCCCTCTTTTTCCTATTACTTCTCCTCCACCAGTCATTAATTATGGAAGGCCAAAGATACAACACGTTCCCATCTTTCTTCGTGATGAAAAACTGTACACAAGACACAATGCTAATGGCTTAGAAAGTCTGGCAACTATTTAGAGAAAGTGCTGTGATTTTTCAAAATGGTTCTAGTCCAATGTACTTGAATTAAGAAGCACTATCTTGGGAAGCTTTTTGCTGTTTACAAAAAAAAAAAAAGGAAGAAGAAGGTGAAGAAATTGCAGTTTGGGCAAGGGCAAGACCAGGGGTGAAATGCTCCCGGTTCGGACCGGATCGCCTGATCCGGTAGCAATGGAGGCGGGTGGTTCGGAGAACCGGTAGCAAATATCCCTGCCCCCACCCCGTGCCCAGCTGAGCCGCACAATCATCAGAGGCTTTTTTTTTTTACTTTTAAAAGCATTTTTTCTACAACCTCTTCGGCCGAAAAAATGCTTTTAAAAGTAAAAAAAAGCCTCTGATGATTGCACGGCTCAGCTGGGATCGTCAAAGGCTTTTAAAAGCATTTTTTCTACAACCTCTTCAAAGGTTGTAGAAAAAATGCTTTCAAAAGGCTCTGACGATCCCAGCTGAGTTGCCTGATCAGCAGAGCCTTTTTTTCTTTTAAATGCCTCTGACGATCAGGCAACTCAGCTTGGATCGTCAGAGGCATTTAAAAGCATTTTTTAACAACTTTCGCTGAAGAGGTTGTAGAAAAAATGGTTTTAAAAGTAAAATAAAATAAAATAATGCCAATGCCCATGCAGTCACATTACCTCCCCCCCCACCAAGCCATGCCCACAGAACCGGTAGTAACAAATTTTAGATTTCACCACTGGGCAAGACCACATGGTTGTGCCTACCATCTTGGATTTTTGCTTCTCCTTCCTACCTACCCCCCCCACCCCCACCGATGACTCTGTTTATATAATTCAAAACGGTATTGTTTTTGAATGGGGATGTAAGAATTAGCCTTTCTGTACCTGAATCATAGTGTTGGAATATAACAAACTGCAAAACCAAATATTTACTAATAATGGATGATACAAAACCTTTAAAAAAAACACCTTACAATTCTATGATTGTACCCCATTCTCTTTCCTTATAACATGTATTTAATCTTCATATTCCTGCTTTCTCCAATAGTTTCTTATCATTTTTAAACCGAAATTCTTTTAAACCGATTAAAATTCTTTTAAACTGAACGAAATTCTTTCGTTCCCATTTTGTAACATTGCCTGTGTTTGGTTTTAATTTAAGACACCCAAGGAACTGTTTTCAGATTCTTTGGTTTGAACAACTACTTATAAAACTGAGAGTTCACAAATAACAGTGTTGCATTTTTAATGTTAGTTTGTTCTTTTTTCCTCCAAAACCATAGCTGAAGAAAAGGAAGAAGATACAAAAGAATCTGAACTCCAAGAATAATGGACATGCGTAAATTACAAAAATGTGGAAAGAAATTAGTTTTAATTCAGTCACATTAAAGCTCATTAATTGAGAATTTGAACACATATTGAACTCTCTCACTGAAATCATTGGTTAATTTTGCTGAGTATGTGGCTTTTATTTCTTTAGTTTATTAGTTGGTTTGCTTGCTTAATGTTTGAAGCAACAGACTTGTTTCTTTTTTATCTGAGGTAAGATTTCCACTTCTATCTTTACTCATTCCTGCCCCTTTTCTTCCCTCCCTATCTGCTTCACCAAAAAAAATTAAATGTTATCTTTTCTGAATATTTTTCAACACTTTTATAAAGTTTGTTATGCATAGTTTAAAGAATCAATAAAATTTACATTGACTAAATTATATTGACTTGTTTTTCCTCCTAAATAATATTACATTTTTTCACTTTCTGTTCTTTTCCTTCTGGTCCAATAAAATTGCAAAGAAATTCTGTTCAATTTTCTGCATATCCCTCCAAGAGATTTTGTACAATTCCAAGCCAAACTCTTCTGCTAATTATGATTCTAAGGGAATTAAAATTAAACATAGCCAACATCAACCAATGGTTTAAAATGGCTGGAAGATGATACACAGACTGGTGGGAAATAAGCATGGGAACAAAAACCAAGATATCTTCTTGGTTATATCAACATTCTGCCTTACTCCAGTCACATAAATGTTCCCAACATATTCCACAGGCCTTACAGGCAACCCTTAACCCAAAACAGGTAATGTGCCCATTGCAATAAGTGAATTTGGATAGAGTACCTCCTAATAACACAAAACAATTGTAACAATTCAAACAATACAAAGCATATATGGCTGCTGAGTAAACATAATTCCCATAGTGTTTAAATTCATGATTCTGATTTTCATAATCAGAACATTTGAAGTAGCACTTTTGTAGCTGGGGATTAAAATATTTTGCTTACCCTAGTTATTGGAATCAGTTATATGTTAAATATGAAACTATAACTTCATTATATATCACATTTTTTAGTTAAATGCTTATGTGATTTATAATAGCCAATTTTGTAGCCAATTATAGAGTAAAGATCCAAAAAGTTAATTATATTTCAGTTATAGCCAGTTTCAGTAATGTTTAAGAGTAACAAATTATGACTGGACTTATTAGACTTTTGAATGTCTTTCCTATCAATTATGCTACCCAATATAGCTATTGTTTGAATTCTGTAAAGATGATTGAATTTCATATTTAGAGCAATATTGATGTCTTGGGAGAAGAAGGCCAAATACTGATTTTCAGAAAGAAATACCATGCTGCCCCCCTTAAAAGAAGGAGATCCCCACCTGGAAGAGAAAAACAGGAAGAGAAAGGGAAGCAAAGAAATGTTACAATCACGTTTGTTTGTCAGGATATTGACTATGAAAGTGTTTAAGTAACTTAGGGGCTTTGACATGACATTTATCAACCTACTCATTTTGGGAACTAGGGAAATCCTTCCATGCTACTTAGTATTGAACCTTTCCCCTGTATATGCATGAGTCAAGGATCTCCTTAATTTCAAAATGTTGTTTCCCCCCCCCCCCCATCATAAAAGGTTCAGGAACAGAAGGAGGCCTTAAAGGAGACATGTTTTCAGGTTTTAATAAGCTGCAGTGAAAAACAGGGCGGATTCTTCTTAGCGACTTTGGTAATTCCAGTTCTACTGTAACTGGATTTATGATGTTGGATGGGGAAGGGGCCTATAAACAGGGACTAGTTTTTTAGAGGGTTGTAAGGATTGAAGGAATCATGTGGACAAATATACACGATTCCCAATTTTAAACTGCTTAGGTTCAACCCTTTTTAAAAAAATCTTTGTACTTTGGACTTTGTAAGCATTCCTAGCTTCAATGAGGGTCCTTCGTACAATGGGCCAGGTGTTTTGTAGTTGAGTAATCCACTCTTTCAATGATGGAATTATAGGATCTTTTACTGGCAATTCAGGCATTAGTTTAAATTAGCTACTTGGAATGGAGTGAAATCAGTGCTACTGTGCACTGTGTTATAGGCAACCTCAACAAATGGCAGGTCGGTCCAGTTGTCTTGTTGATAGTTGATAAAGCATCTCAGGTACTGTTCCAGAACTGAGTTGGATCATTTGGTTCCACTGTTAGTTTGAGGATGGTGGCTGGAACGTAGTCCTTGTTCAGTACCAAGTAAGTCCAAAGAAGGCCCTCCAAAATTTGGAAGTGAGTTGGACTCCACCGTCAGAAATTATTTGCTGTGGCGCACCATGTAATCGATAGATGTGGTGTAGGGACATCTTTGTCAGTTGTTTAGCCGTGGAAATATTTTGCCAAGGGATAAAGTGGAGCTGTTTAGAGAAAAAATCCATTAGGACCCAAATTACTGTGTTCCCTGAGCTTTCAGTTCTGCGATAAAGTCCATAGAAATATCTGTCCAGGGTGCTGAAGGCTCAGCTACAGTTTGGGGGAGGCCTGGTGTCTTCCCTTGCCTTCGCTTGACTAAAGCACAAATTGACAGCTGGAGACATAGCTTCCGATGTTCTTTTTTGAGGGAAGGCCACCAAAATAGTCTCTTTATGAGGTGTAAAGTTCTTACAAACCCAAAGTGTCCCACCTGTTTGGCGTTGTGGCACATTTGCATAATTTTAAGTCTTTGCCTGGCAGGCACATAAAGCTTGGCCCCTGCCCAAGCCAGTTCATCCTGAATTTTTATGGGTATTAAACCAGATGCCATCCTTTAGAGCAACCTTAAAAGCAGCTGATGTGGCCCCATCCACAGCAGTTTTTCTTTTCCCTGTAGTCTCGTGGTCACTTGGGCTGCCAGCTGGTGTGATGGGAGCATAGGTGTTAGGATTCTATAAGATGTATATAATGTTAGAACCAGTTGTCCAGGCAATATATATATACTGTAACTTTAAGCTGTAAATGTTACGTTCTTGCTGAGTCATGCTGTAGTGGGATAATGACCAGTTGGGAGTATATTTAAACAAAGTATTGTAACCTGGTCAGGAACTGCTGCTGCTATGAACTGCTATTGTGACTGAACTGCTATGAGCTGCTAATGTGAAGGAGTTGCTATCTGTTGATGGATCTGCTACCATCGTGGTTTGCTAACCAGAGTGAGTTGTGTGGACTGATTTACTGGACTGATTTATTGGTGAAGACTTGGGATTTGTTTATGACTACGCTACTGCTTTTTCCTACGATAAAGTACACTTTTGCTAAACCAGTTTTCTTATTCATTGCTCTCAACGTTTCCTTGTGCAGTTACTCTGCTGGTTGGTAAAACAACATCAATATCCTTAACA
>WNWU01000016.1:35618012-35737896 GCA_012654045.1 Ptyas mucosa | reverse complement strand
GTGCAGTTACTCTGCTGGTTGGTAAAACAACATCAATATCCTTAACAATAGGTTTGACTACTTTTACTTTAGAGCTGTTGTACTGAGGCATTCTTAACAAAGCATCAGCCAGGAATTTTTTTTTCCTCCTGGTAAGTAGTGTAAGGTAAAGTTGAAGTGCCGAAAGTATTGGGCCCATCACACCTGTTTAGGAGAGAGTTTTCAAGAGGTTTTCAGGGCTTCCAGGTTTTTGTGATCAGTCCATACCTGGAAAGGGATTTTACTTCTCTCCAAGAAATGCCTCCGAGAAAGGAGTGCCTGTCTTAACAGCATAGGCTTCCTTTTTCCACACAGCCCATCGCTGTTCAGTTTTGGTTAGTTTTTTAGACAAGGCTGTTGTACAGCATATATAAGGCTGTAACTGTCCGTGCTCATTCTCTTGCATCACTACGGCTCCCACTACTACATCACTGGCATCTGCTTGGATGACAAATGGTTTGTCTGAGTCCAGGTGTTTTAGCACTGGCTCAGCAGAGAAGAGCTGTTTGAGGTTTTCAAATGCTGCCTGGCACTCCATGGTCCATTTCAGTGGTTGGCTCAGAATGGCAGCATTCTGACAGGGACCTGACACATGCATCCCATTCAATATATAGCAATAAATAGGACAATTATCTGTGCATTTGTAGGAAATATAAGTTTCCTGGTCGATTATACACTTGGTAGGCTAGCATAAAAAAACCTCTAAACTGACTAGGTGGCTAGGTGGCTAAGACACTGAGGTTATCGATCAGAAAGGTCAGCAGGGGTCTTCCGGTTCCAGTCCCGCGGGCGACGGACACTGATCGGGCTAGCTCTGGCCCCAGTGTCTGATCCCCCCATCTGGAGGCCCTTTGGGCCAAACGCCCCAATTTTTGGGGCATTTGCCATTTGAGGGCGGCTCGCCAGGGGTCCCCTGCCTCACATCCAGGGGCCGGGAGGCCGATGCTGGCACGCCCGAGGCTCCAGAGGGGGTGGGAGGCGATCGGCGGCCTTTTCTGAGGCCGTGGAGGCGCCACAGCGCCTGAGGGGACCGGCGTTTATCCATAAGGCACAGCGGACTGAGCTGATCGACCGGAGAGTTGAGCAGGCATCCTGGAGGTGAGGGGGGGGTTGGAGTTCCCCCCCCCTGTAGCTGGAAAGGTGCCGTGGCTGAGAAGTAGGGGGAAAGAAATGAAAGGAAACCCCTTACTTTGTTGATTTTTCTTCTGAGGATGGCTGTACCAGAATTTGTTGGAGAGGTCTGGTGGCCTCTCTTCCCGGTGGTGAGCTATGGCGGTGGTCCGACTTCCTGCTTCTTTATTTATGATTGAAGACAACATTCTCCTCTAAGCCTTCCTGTTTGACCTACTCTATACTCCGGACTCATTGCTCCTGTGAGCGCCCACTGGTGGATATTTGAAAAATTACATTGGCTGTCAATCCCTCTTTCTTTCCTGGAGGTTTGCCTTTTGGGATTTTTCATCTTCTATTACTGCAAGATGGCTAAGGGTCATAAATCAACAGCAGTTGACATGGAAAAATTTTTTGGAAAGACTGGTGAAATTAGATCAGAAGTTGGACAAGTTGGATGATTTGCAAAAAGGATTATCTGAAATTAAATCTGAAATGACACTTATGAAAAAAGATTTAAATGATGTTCAACAGCTGGCAGAGCAAAATAAGAAGAAGATGGGGGGTTTGGAGGGGGAGGTACGGGCACTCCAGAGGGTGGAAGAAGGGAGAGGAAACGCAATGTTAACTTTACAATTGGATAAGATGTCTTATTTTCTCAGGTTTCAAAACGTGGAACAACTTGACCAAGAAAATTTGAGAGAAGTGATGGTTAAAATGTTGGGTGAATTTTTAGAAAGAGATTTGGAGTCCATTGGAAGGGATGTGGATTTGGTGTATAGAGTAAACTCACAATTTGCAATTTTACATAGTTTACCAAGAGAGGTTCATATTAAATTTGTAAGAAGGGAACTGAGAGATGAGATATTGAGAAAACAAAGACTGGGGGCGCTGGTGTACAGGGGCAAGGAGGGCACCATCCTTAAGCAGATTCCCAGACAGGTACGAGAATTAAGGAGAAAATATTATTTTTTATCAAACAAGCTGTACCTTAAGGGAGTAGGTTTTAGGTGGTTGATTCCGGAGGGCTTGATGATTTTTTGGGAGGACAGTAAGAAGAAAATTAATAACGTAGTGGAAGCTAAGGCTTTTTTTGACCAGCATAAATCCTTCCTAGATGGAGAAGATACAGGAGCCGAAGAGGGGGAAGTATTAGATGATCAAGGAGCGGGAGCGGACGGAGCTGTGGCGGCCCTGGAGGAGGGGGGAGGCCAGACCATGGTTTTAAGAGCTAGAACCAGGAAATGAAGAAAGGAGGGGAATCCATTATTTAATGTTTTTTATTTGACATCTTTTTTTTTCTCTCTCTTTTTATTGTACTTTGTATAACACTTTGGCTATTTGCTTTTTTTTTGTTTATATAACTTTTATATAACCTGGTTGTTTGTTTTGATTTAACATAATAATGTCTGTTGTGTGAGAACTTAAAAAAGAGAATAATAATTGAAATATCTTTTTATAAAGATATTGAAAATTCAACATATTGTAAACTATAATATTGTATATTGTTAACCAATAAAAACTTTTTACAAAAAAAAAAAAGAAAGGTCAGCAGTTTGGTGGTTCAAATCCCTAGTACAGGTCTCCTGCGTGAGCAGGGGGTTGGAGTAGATGACCTCCAAGGTCCCTTCCAACTCTGTTACTGTTATACTGTTAAACACCTATACTATGAAAAGCACTTCTTGAGTTTTGTGTGATTGCAAATGAATTTTCTTCTTTAAATCAGCAGGTGATGTTTTTAATTAATCCCACTAGATGTCACCCAAGACTGTTTTACTGCTATTACATTAAAACATTGGGAAAATAAAAATGGAAGCAAATTTCAAACTTACCTGCATTTCCTAGACAAGGCTTTTATTCAACAATTACTGTGTTTTCCCCAATATAAGACCCTGTCTTATATTTTTTTGAACCCTGAAATAAGTGCTTGGCCTTATTGCCATGTGCTCAAAAGCCCAATTGGGCTTATTATCAGGGGATGCGTTATTTTGGGGATAACAGGGTACATTTATTAAAAAACAACCTTGGGAGTGTATACATGTGATATTCCCTTATTTCATTTGTAACTCTCTAGTTCTCCATCTCTCCCTTCCGCTTCTTCTTCCTCTTTTTTTAAAAAAACAACTGTTAAGACAGGGGTGGGGAACATGGCTATGCTGGCTCAGAAATTCTGGGAGTTTAAGTTCATAAGTCATAAAGGGACCATCATTCCCCACTTCTTAAGGAGAAGGGACCATCATTCCCCACTATGTTAAGGAGAAAAATGCATAAAACCTTTTATTAGTAGTCCTAGAAAGCTTCAGACTAGAAGGACTTGTTTCCTAAAGCATTTCTTTACAGTCCTTCTTTTATACATAGTCCTCCAATCATCCAAGGAGGAGAAATGTATATAAATTGCATTGTTAGGATGGCCATGCTCTATTTACCTTATTTTTTTTTAATTGAAAAAGTTTTACCAATATAAATTTTTCCCCCTTTCCCCCCCCCTCCCTAGCCCAACATTATAAGATACATATAAAAACAATATATAATTCCATCCCATCCCCACCCTAACCCTCCCCCTCCTCCCTCTTCCCTCCCCCCCTTGACTTTCATTATATGCAATATTAATATTCCCAAACAATATATATGTTATTCAATCTTCCATATCTTTTTTCTATATTTACTAACATACTAACATAATCATCTCAGCTAAAAGCGATATAATATTTTCTAGTCTGATACTTATTCTGTACATACTAGTACATTAGTATTTTTATTTTATTTTATTTTATTTTTGGTTAGTTTTCTGCCTCTTCCAGCCGGATTTGTTACTTTAAAATGTAGCCGAATACACTGATCAAATTACTTTCACTTTCAGCTGTTCTCCACTGAAAGCAAGCGCCATTTTTTTCCCCGTTCTCAGACCCAGATTACTTTCACTTTGAGAACTCTTTAAAATAGTTCAGAAAACTTCCAATACTTGCTGTTTAATAAGAAGTTCCAGATCTTCCTTATTTTTCGTTGTTGTTGGTGATGCTGCCGCGCTGTCTTTCTCTGCTTTAAAGCAGAGTTTCCCAGTCGTCCGGATTGGATAGGGAGTCCCACCCTGTTAACTCCCCAGAAGCAAAAAAAACTTTCTGGGGGTCTCACAGGGGACTCTACCTGCAGCCGCCGGCTCTCCTCACAAGCCCTTCACGTCTCGGAGTTTTTCGAGCCGTTTCAGTTGCCGAAACGGCTCTTTTACGGGCGATCGGGCTGGCGGTCTTCAAAAGACCGTCAGCGACGGCTCACGGCAACAGCGGAAGTCTCGCTCTATTTACCTTATTATCAAGGCTGCTGCTCTTACAAATTTAACGTAGGATAAGTTAAGAAAAATAATATGTGTGTTCCCCTGGTTTTGTCCCTTCTACAAAGAGTTGCCTCAATGGTTCAACAGTAAATTGGTGTCACTCTCCTCCTCCCCCCATAAGAACTGGGTTTTTTGTACCATGCATTGATTACGTATTGAAACTTGATTTTGACCTATAAAACCTTCATGGCTTGGCACCCAACCATCTGCAGATAGTTTTGCTCAGTCTAAGCAATTAGATCTAGGATGGAGAAACTGCTGTGAATCCCACACTTTCAAGAGATTTGAGGGGGGCGGGGCTGAGGCCAGGATAGTGCTATCATTGTTTGTTTTCTGCAAATCTTATGTTAGCCACTGAGAATCGTTTTTTATTGCTGCAGCATATATTTATTGTTTATTTATTAAATTTTTATGTCACCCATCTCCTCTATTAGATGACCCTGGGTGACAAACAAACAAATAAATAGAAAAAAAAAAGTCAATGAAACTTTGGTTTGCAAAAGCACGCAAAAAGGTAACCTTGATTTGTGGAATAGCCAGCCACCCAAAGAAAGCAGAATTGAATCACCCTGTGATAATTCACCGAGGATTAGTGGTCTCTTTAGGGATTTCTCCCACCAGCTTGAAGCCAATAGTTGCTGGGCAATTCTCAGTTTCTGAACTATTATATTTGTTTTTATGGTCAGATAATTGTTTATTATTTTCATAGTAATATATTATGAGCATTTCTGGGTCAGGTGATGACTAAATTGAATTAAATAAATAAACTACAACATTAAGGAAGCATTATAGATTATTCGAAGAGAAGAAACTATTTTGTTAGAAGAGGGAAAAAATAATTTAAAACTGGAACAGTTAGACAACTTTAAACTGCTTCAGCTGTGGGTAAGACCAAGGTTCACAAAGACACATCCTTTTAAAAACAGCCGGGTAACTTTGTGCTACAGTAAGAAGGATGTGAAGATGACCCCTGGATCAATGGTGTAACTAGAAGCTTTTATTGCAGATTTGACTATTGGCCAGTCTGAGTCCTTATTTTTTCTTCCACAATGCAACTGTTGTTGCCAAAATCCATCTAGCTACAATTTGCTTTTTACAAATTATTTCAGAAAATTAACTGATAAATCCACACAATAGTAGTAGATGTACAAAAGACGAACAATTATTCTAGTACAAAAGAAGAAGAATTGTTTACTATGTACGTCGTTGGTATCTTAAGAAAATGAATGAGTAACATTTTAGATAGAAATTTGAGAATACGGTTATGCATACTTATTCCCTGACCATCTAGAAAATGGTTTCAAATGTGTCAAGATCCAAAAAAACCCTTGCCTGGATAGTGAGAGTTGTGTACATTCATCAAAAGCACGCACATCTATTTGAAATGCATTTCCACTCATTTCTCCGCCAGTTTTCACTTACAGCAATCATTCCGCCAGAGGGCGCTATCCTGCTTCTTTTAAGCTTTGCAGAAAGTCCAACTCTTTTTGGCTCTCCCTTCAGGTTTTCAATCCAGATGGGCTGTATAATACATATGACTTAACTTTCAAAACTACTGTACTGCCTGAATTTTCAGTTGCTCCTAAAAGTTTTTAAGAAGATTTTGGGCAACCATTTGTCTGAAATGGTATAGGGTTTCCTACCTAAGCAGGGGGTTGGACTAGAAGACCTCCAAGGTCCCTTCCAATTCTGATTCTATCCTACCCTACCCTACCCTATCCTGCTTTTGACTATAAAACTGTGTGCAGGGATTTTCTTGTTTTTAGTTATGGTATGTAAATTAAATTATTTTAGGTGTCATATGAATTCCTATCATATCAGGAAATCTCCAGAAAATATTATATGTCGGCTTAATTTTTATCAACATCATGAATTTTAGAACAACAAAACAGTAAACAGTCATTGTTCAATTGTACTGCAAAATACAAAACAATTCTAGCATCTTATTACTAAAATTAACTAGTGGAAACGAATGCATAGCCAATTAAAAATGATATAAGCATCATTCTTAATTCCAGACATCTTTATTTTAGATTAATTATAGTTAAAATGTACATTCTAAACTTTAATTTAAAGTTCAAATATAGTTTAAAAGTAGGTTTTGTCCTCATCAAGGAATTATTTAAAAAAAGAAGGGAAAAATCCTGTCAACGTGGCTTACTTGAAGTTCCAAACAAAAATCTTAGTGAAGCCTTTTCTTTCTATGAAAGTCAGTTCCTGAGTGCAGAACAGATTTGGCTGTTAGCCCAAGAAAACAGACTGCAGTGCAGTCTTTTTGGCTGGGAGTCTCCAGATATAAATTCAATTATTGTTTAATTGTCCAAAATGATGTGTTTCCAGTTAAATGCAATATTGGCTCCATGAGTTAACATTTCAACTGGTGGATTAACCATCTGCCACCTTTTCTCCTCTTTCATCTCTCTGCAGAAACACATGGCCAGGGATGGTACCTAATAAAATAGAAAATTCAAGAGGTACATGAGAAGGGATACAATAATTCGAAGAGAAACACAAAGAAGCTCTATATATGGCAACATCATAATACGATCAAGTAGTTTTCATTATCTTTCCATTTGAGTTAAGGATTAGGCACTTGAGACTTTTTAAAGATCCCTTAAAACTATAATATATATATATAGAGAGAAACTATAATCTTGTTTCTTGCCCAATAGTTAGGAAGAAGATTGAAAACAAGAAATTCAGAGTCCTCTGAGGTCTACCTATGGATCATCAATGGGAAAAAGCAGCATCTGAGTGACTTGAGCCAATCACTCTTTCTCTGCACAATTCACCTTACAGGATTGCTGTTGTGGGGAAAATAGGAGGAGGAAGGAATATTAGGTATGTTTTGCTATCTTGAGTTATTTATAAAAAAACAAAGGGAGGATAAAAATAAGTAAATAAATTTGAAAAACATGAATCAGGAACCTATATCAGCAATATAAGGCAGGTATGATCTTATACACTGTCCTCCTTGGTTTATTTTCATTTGTAGTACTGTATTAAAAATGCTGCTAGCCAGCTTATTTTGTTTCTATCCCTTTAACAAAAAGGGACTTTGCTTTACTTCAGAAATTGCCAAATGTAATGCCTGATATTTCCTAAAAGGTAAGATAAGACATCACAAGGAAAGATCTACCTGAAATCCTTGAAATTTCTTGCAGGATGGGTAGATACCTCAACCTAGTGCAAAGCAGTTGTTCATATTTTGAAAAATAATCAGATACACTGAAGTTCTCTTAGCCCTGGTTAAGGCTAGAAAGCAAGAAATCATTAATTCAGGTCCTGCCTTAGCCATAAAAGCCAGCTGAGTGACCTTGGGCTAGTCATTTTCTCTCAGCCCAACCCATCTGACAGATGTTGTAGAGGAGTAAATAGGAGAAGGAAGGAACTAGGAATGATGCAAACTCTAATAGTTCAAAACCTTTGAATGGTGCCTAGTTGGTGAAGTCTGAATAATAGATATCAAAAGGATTGACAATGTTAAATTATGAAGAACCAAGAAAAGGCAAAACTAAAGAAGGCAGCTATAATGTACAATGTCTTACCCTTTGAACAAACTTAGCAAATTCACTGCTTTTCCTGGCAGGCAGACCCAGTAATGGCCGAGGGAGGGAATCCAGAGATGAGCAATGACCAATAATCAAAATGGTGCCTGTAGACAGAAATGGGATTTCTTGAAGTGTCGTATTAAGGTACTGGATATGAACTCTTCTAGACCTGTTTTCTCCAAACTGTGAAAGATATTGGCTGTCTTGGCTATTATTTCCCTTATTCTAATACATTTATACCTTTTTGGCAACCGTGGGTCATATTTATTTTTCAATGGCTGGAGGCTTAAATAGTGCAGTATCGGCCCCACTCAGGAGACTGGACTAGAGAATCAACTCAAGGAAGGCTAAACTACTTTTATTCAGATTGGCTGTAAAAGCAGAATCTTGCAAGTCTGATTGTGTTGCACCTCATCCCTTTCTCATACTTTAGTGCAGGGTTGTCAAGCTTGCGGCCCACGGGCTGAATGCATCACACGCTGGCCGTGCCCATGCCCAGTTTAGGGAAGGGGAAAAAAGTGATACATCACGTGATGCCACCATGACAAGGTGAGTTTGACACCCCCGCTCTAGCGAATCAGGGTAAATGAAATCTGCCTGGGCTACCTTTGAATGTTATCTTATTCTAGACTTGAAAAATGCTCCAGCTGCCCTGTCTACAGGCAATGGCTTAATGGGGCTTGTGAAAACTTGGAGGATTTTAACTCCTTTCTTTCGTGTTCTCGTTTTCTTTCTTCATAGTTATAGATATGTCAAGCTTATCAGTCCAGCATTTCTTTCATTTTCTTCTGTTTACTTACAAAAACTAGAAGGAAAACACACTGCTATCATTGATGTACACCAAATTTCAGTGGTGGCCAGAATTGAGCCACAGGAAGGCAGAATTTAGTTGCCTATCCCAACAGAGGAGAATTTTCTACAGCAAAGGTTTGCTTGCATTTTAATCACTGACTGAAGAATAATGAAGGTTTACCTTCTGATGAACACGTATCAGTAATCTGTTTTATACTTGAAGAGCATCTGTTAATATAGTCCTCATAGCTTTCAGACGGCATCAAAGAAGAAGAAGGAAAATGACATCTGTTAACAAAACAATCCACTTGGTTAAAATTTGACTTATTGCAGGAATGGATAATTGGAGTCTTTGGCCAGTAAACAGTTTTTTAAGTGCTGCTGAGAGAGAGAGAGGGGGGGGGGGGGGGGGGGGGGAGGGAGGGAGGGAGGGAGGGAGGGAGAGAGAGAGAGAGAGAGAGAGAGAGAGAGAGAGAGAGAAACTGATTGTGCTATTGAAATCCTGTAGAATTTGCTTCTGAAAATTAGCACAGATGTTTGTCTCACTATACACTTAGAATATTTTTTATAAATGCTAATCTCCCTCTGAATCCCCTGCTATTTTCTTATACAATGTGGCTTTGAAATATTTTGGGTCATCACTCATCCATTTTAGATTAGGGGAGCAAGACTTAAATCTTTGCACCCCACTCATAAAACAATGCATGATTTTTGCTTGCAGCAACTATTACATTTGGATCATTTGAATACTGTTGCTGAGCTCTCATTATGGCTTGTAAAGTCATCCTAGATGAAGAACCAGTGGCCAAACTTAACTTTTACCTTAGGACCTTGCTTCAACCAGAAGAACAAAGAAGTGTCAGGGATCAGGGGGAAAAATCTAGATTTTGTATAATTTAATTTATATTGCATTTAATTAACATTCAGCTACATTTATTTTAAATACAGTTAATATTCTCTTATCTTTTTTATAATAACATGTTAAAAATTGCCAATTTGATGGCAACTTCTGGAAGGACTCTGGTGCTGTATCGGTGTCTTTTAAGGGCTGTGTGACGCTGAGCTTCAGGTTTACACTTTGTGTCCTTCTTGATGTACAAATGGAAATCTCATACAAGTGGGTTTCAATGGAGGAAGCAACAAATGCATCCCCATATGTCTGTAAATGAAGGATTCTCATCCACTGGATGATCGGATTGCTGTACTAACACAAGCTCCAGCTTTTGAAATTGGATTGGCTCTCCTGAAATCTAAGATGCATGGAAAATTATGATCTAATTTCTTTTTTCTGTAATATATTGAACTTCATAATGATGTGATCATTTCCTCCTCAAGTTCTCACTGCTATAACCTCTTCAAGTAGCTCTTCCACATTGGTTAGGAGTAGATCAGAGAGAGCTGCTATTGCTGATTCTCCTTTAGCTTTTTGGAAAATAAGGTAAGAAGAACACTGAAGAATTGCTGGGATTTTGCAGTTTTGGCCAACCTGACTTTCTTGGAGATGCTTGTAATGTTAATAATTTAAGTGTAGTTGAAGTCTCTCATTATTACTATATTTTTTCTTACTTGAAAGTTCTATAATCTGGTTCAGAAGGATATTCTCCAGGTCTTTTGCCTGGATTGTTTATACCCTACAAATTTATCTTTATTTCTTCCTTCCTTATATTCTTACTCAAATGCTCCAACTACACCTTTTGTGCTCATAACCCTGAATCTCAAAAAATATGTGCACTACCTTCATATATAAGGCTACTCTTTCTCCTCTTTTATCCTGTCTATTCTTTTGATTAGTTATACACTTCATTCCTTACGTTTCATTCATGGGTTTGATCCTATAAAATTTCAACAATATCTACTAAACCATTTGTGCTATCCTGCATTAAGATTCCCAGTTATTCCTGATATAACTTGACCTGTTCCTTATTATTCTTTACATGCTCATTATTGGGTGCCTCCACACTACTTTGCATATGCCTCCCAGTTCCATTCCAAGTATTTGATGTCACACTATTTTCAGAACTTTCTTCTCCCATCCCCAAGAGTTCAGTTTAAAATCCTTTAGATTGGTTTGCAAATCACCTTACAAACATGTTTTTTCTCTTCTTGTGAGGTGTAGTCCATCTCTTTTGTACCTCACCTCTTGCAGCAACTGCCATGTCAGAAAGTGTTCTAGGATCAAAGGACCTAAACCATTCTAATTGGTATCTTCTGACAATCCATTTGTTCAGTTCTAATATTTTCTCTCCTGCTTGGTCATGTCCTTAGACAGAAAGGAGTAAAAAAAAAAACCAGCTGTATCACCTGTCACTCTTCTGCCCAGAGCTTCATAATCCCTTGCAATATCTTCAAGTGCCTTGTATTTATTTCCAAATGGATCAGTAGAAAGGAATATTTGATGAGCTTTGGGAGTCTTTTTGAGACACTCCAAATTGTCTGTTCCAGGAAGGCAGCAAACTCCTTTTGATGGATTATCTAGCCAACATATTGTGGCTTCAACCCTTCTGAGCAGGGAGTTTCTGATTATTGCCATCCATTATTCCCTATTTCGGGTTTAGGGCAGGAATCCTTCCCTTTTTAAGCTTATATTTGTCAGTCTCTGAGGTCCGTAGCAGCTGCTCTTCATCCATGCATCCATAAACGTCATCAACAGGGAAGTCCTTAAAATTATTCTGAACCTCCAAAGTGTAAGAGCACTTCCTGACAGCTTTAAACCTTTGTGTCATATTCCTCCGTTTCTTTCACTTCCTCAATCTTCCTGGAGTTGTCTTGGTGTTCTTGTCTGTATAGAAGTGCTTCCTGTCTAATCCAAGAATTCTCCATCTTCCTTGATAAGATAGAAGGTGAACACTGTTGCCTCTAGCCTCTTCACCCAGAGCAACAATCAGCCAAACCTTACAACTTGTATAGTTCTTGTCTTTAGGGAGGTCACAAAAGCATTTTCCTCCATCTCTATGTTCCTCTGATGAACAACAAGAAAACAGATTCCTCCCCCTTGATCTCCCTTGCCAAATAGTTATTGAGCAAAAGCACAACGAGCATGTAAACAATTAACACACAGTTTCACTCTATCAAACATTATTGTAATACTTAAAAACTGTATATTTATAGATATATTTTGGGGGGGGTTTGAATATGTGACTATGTGATTTAATATGCAGATGTTTTAAAGAAACTATGTGAAACCTTCCATTATTGGTTGCAATCATGAGAAATATTTATTTACTGAAATCTGCATATGCTTTGGAAAGAAATATCCAATTGGTACATTAAAAAAAACTACAAAGGAAAGACAAGTATAATTTTAATGTCATATCTAAATTTAGCACTGAATTTCCAATGCTAATGACAAATTTCAAGAGAAAGTAACAGCATTTTCAACAATAGACATTTCACACTCCTTATATAGTTTCAGGAGATCTAAAGATTATTGCAGAAAACATTTCAGGTGGTATCATTGTTAAAATACGATTTTGACCAAAATAAAAGCAAAATGATGCTGCTAACAATCTTGCTGTGGAACATAATTCATTGCAGAAGTTGTCTTTCCCTTTGCAATACATGCTTAAACCAACAAAACCTCATGTCACTTCTGTCACCTAAGCAACTTTCACAATTTCAGCATCAGTATAAGAGATATTTCAAAATCTGAAATGTACTTTGCTGGAATCAGTCAACAATTACTGTTACTTCCTGTTCTGTTTGTGGGTTTGCAAATGTTAAAAAACTGTTCTGAACCACAGAACTAAGTTGCTGTGGAAAATAAGGAAACTATGGCTAGTTGTAGAAAGCAAATAATTTCTGGCTGGACTAAGTCCATATCAACTTATATGATACTGAGTTATTATTTATCTGAAAGTGCCTTAAAAATAGAATCTTAAATTGTGTAGTTTTTAACTTAAAAAACCTTGTTGCATTGTTCAGTGTGGCTCTTGATTTTACTCCCAAAGTTGCATCTTAATTGGGCTTTTTTTAAACCCTCAGAAAGACTACCCAAAATACCAAAATAGCTTTGTATGCCCCAATGAGAATTATTGGCACATGCCATTTTAAAATTGAACTTTGATTTATGAATAATGCCATTCATTTCCTTGCACAAAGCAACTGCTTGCTTATACAAATCATTGGCATTGCTGCTTCACCGGGAAGGTATTGCATTCAGTGGTGAGATTCAGCCAGTTTGCACCACTTTGGGAGAACCGGTTGTTAACTTTTTGAGCACTTTGGCAAACTGGTTGTTGGAAGAAATCATTAGGGCAGAGAACCGGTTGTTAAATTACTTGAATCCCACCACTGATTGCATTGGCTATTAGAATAAAAACTGTATGCATAGGAGTAGCATATATAAGCTCCAGAATCTAAGTTTTTGAGAGTTCAGATCAAATGCATTTTTCACATGGCATGTTTCACATCTGTTTCTAGCTATAACCAGTGCAATGCTTTCAAGAAACTTGTAAGTAAGATATAATGCCAACCGCCTTCTTGTTTAACAGTTTACCCCTAATCCAAAATTGCATAGAAACTAGGGATAATTCTGTCATTACCTTCTGTACTAAAACACGTAATCAGCAAAACTAGACTGGATTCAGCTTCTAATCAATGTTGTAACTATGACTGGTCAGGGCATAAAACCAGGAAAACCCACAAAGGCGTCTCCCAGTTACTGACCATGAGTGGCAGCTAATCAGAAGGTTAGCAGGGCATCATTGTGCTAGAGGGTGGTGAGGATAAGCCAAGAGATTGCATTTAAAGTTAAATGTAAGATTTACCTATTTGGATTTGTAATACACCACAAGTAAAGTGACCCCACCCTGATTAGTTTCATTTGACAAGACTTCCATAACTTTGGGTGGGTAATTTCCCTTTAGTTACTCCCCATTACATTGATTTAGTCAGCATATGAGAAACATATTCTGAACGACAACACCTACTTGTATGTGGTATCTATGCTGTAACCAAGCTCATTCAGTTCTTCCTCTGACGTAAAAGAGGGAGCAGTTGTGCTTGCCTCCCACTTAGTCCATTCAAACAGTCCAGGTTCTATCCGAATTTTAACTTTCTGTTCTATCCGAAGCCCTGTAATTGGAAAACATTAAAAAAAATTAATGAAGACCACTCTTCAGATCTGATTCCTTCATTCAATAGATATCTAGGGTTTTTTAGCTTATAAATTCAAATTTAAAAAAAAACCAAAGTAAACAGATAAAATCTAAGAAGGAAAGAAAATCATAGGTGAGTATGATACTTAAAAGGTGTAGACTTGATGTAAAATGGAAGATAAAGCAAGATGGTTTTGAAAGTTCCCTTTTACTCAGGAGGGCAGAGAAAATGAGAAATAACTAGTTAAAAAGGATATACTTCTGTCCCCTTCCCCTCCCCCCAATAAAAAGAAAAAGGGGAAAGGGGAAGGAGAAGGAGAAGGAGAAGGAGAAGGCATAGTTTAAAGGCAGAGCTTCAATTACAATGATTAGGAGAAATGTTTAAACGATGTATCAAGAATGCTCTTTTATAAACTGCTTTTATTGGCAGCCATATTATTGAAAGAGTAATGTGAATTTCTTGCCCAAACCAGAGGAATTCCTTGAATTCCAAACCTTTGAATCCCAACATTAATGTACCTTTGGAGATGGCTGGGATGGTGGTACTTAAATTATGCTAGGTAGGAAAAAAGGAAGTTATCTTGTAGTAATAGGAACAGAAAATTGGTAGAGCAGTAAACCTGGGCTACTCAATAAAGCAACTGCTCATATTGGAAAGCCTTACCTTCTAATAGATGATAAGCAGTTTGAATACAGTGTAATGCTGGAGAAGAGTATACACAGCCAACAACCACCTCTTTTTCTAGCAAGGCTTCTCCTAAAAAGAGAATGGGTGCAAATTAATACATTTTCATGAATCTCAGTTGAAATTGTTTCAAACAATCAAACTGGGAACATTTAATTGAGTTCTGTACAGTTTTAATGTGGTCTCTTAGTGGATTCCATCCTCCCCTTATATACAAACTCCCCGATTCCCACAAATACATACCCACCAGTGGTGGGATTCAATTTTTTTTACTACTGGTTCTGTGGGCATGGCTTGGTGGGTGTGGCAGGGGAAGGATACTGCAAAATCCCCATTTCCTCCTGATCAGTTGGGACTCGGGAGGCAGAGAATAGATAGGGGTGGGGCCAGTCAGAGGTGGTATTTACCGGTTCTCTGAACTACTCAAAATTTCTGCTACTGGTTCTCCAGAACTGGTCAGAACCTGCTGAATACCACCTCTGATATCCACAACCCCTTTCAAGATGAAAAGAAGCTATTAGAGTCTTCATAATAATTTGTCTTTAATAAGTTGATCATTAAAATGTTTTACAATGTAAAAAAGGAGTATTAATTCATACTTATATCTGTGCAAGGATGCTCCTAATGCTGTTCAGGCATTATTCTCCCATAGCTAACTAATATAGTATTAAAATACATTCCCCCAAAATATTGACTTTTATGACCAAGACTTTTCTCTAAGACTTAATGTCAGGTGCATCCAGTTTAAAGAGGCTTACAATTATGATGTACGTGTTTAAAAAATAAATTTGTACGTAAATTTGTATGGGTGTTATATCAAGAAAAGCCAAATAATAATTTCTGAGATTTTAAAACTCCTCATTTTTCTTCCGCAGCTGCTGATTAATATACTGAAAAGCTTACCAGTCAGTCTAGATTGAAATGTGCCACAGCACGATAAAGGAGGATCATATTTATAGCGTTTAATATAATCATCTTGATTTGGTAAACTGGAGGGGAAATTGAGGTCTCGTCGATAATATTTTCCTGAAACAAGATGACATTAGCCTTATTTAATTTAATTTTGTTAATTACCCAGATGATCTTAACATGCTGCTCTGGTTAGTAAGATTATTGCTTAGTTTTTCCTCAGAATTATAATCCCAATCTTTTCTCCAAATGTAAACTATCGTGAAAACCTCCTGATGAGTGGATGTTTTATTAATTTACATGAAAATCATTTAAATCCCCAGTACATTTGGGAACTGATGGGAAGTTCTTGTCGAGAATTTCAATGTAATACAAAATAGATGAGTCATTGTTCTTTTGTTCATTTCTGTTCACATAATCCACTGCTTTAGATCACACCTGCAATATCGGATTTCTAAACCTTTACTTACCATCTGGTCCAAAACATTGCTGAACCCAAGATTTCCCAAACACCTGGTCTAGTCTTTCTCCATGGCAAACTACCAACATGTCTCTCTGGATTGTGGTTTGTGCTGACAACTGAAAGAAATTATGTTACAACTCTGCTTATTGAAATTATTGAAAGATTAATAGTTCAGATGAACAAAAGCGAATTCATATAGCAACTAAATTGTTGAGATCTGATCAGCCTTTTTCAACCTTCACAACTTTGCTGGTTGGGAAATTGAAATTCACACATCTTAAAGTTACCAAGGTTGAAGAATACTGCATTCAATTGTACTATCAGTTTTATATTTATGCAGCGAACTTGTGACATTCAGAACAGTGTGGATAATGTAGCATGTTTCATGAAACAAAAACATTTGCTTGAATAAAGTCTGTCAATAATAGGTTTCCTCTATGAAGAAAAAAATGTTGTTATGAGAAAGTCATGAGTAGTATGTGATGTTTGGTTGTAGCCTCTACGCAGGAGCATCTACAGCAGGCTACAAAGGAGAGCAAGTGAAGAAGTAAACCACATGGCATTGCAATATTTGGTTGCAAAGGGCAACTATCCTTTGCTACAGACCTTCTGTGGATACACTGAAGATTTAGGTAATATGTTACATAGTTATTGAATATTTAAACATTCACTCTCTATAATTAAGCTGTTAAGAATACAGTCTAGACTACCTTTTCCAAAATGCCGTCTCCCCAAATTATTAGATTACAGTATCCATCATTTTCAAACAAAGTGCTGTGCTACGTGGAAATGATGAGAATTAAAGGCAAATGTCTCTGAGAAAGCACCAGGCTTAACTTAGTCAATTAAGATACTTTCTCAAAAATGATAAAGGAACATATAAATCTAAAACCAGAAATATTTCTGTTGGGTATTATATCAGAAAAATATAATAAAGGGACTATGTATCTAATACTACATATATTACAGCGGTTAGAATTGTATTTGCACAACATTGAAAAAGTGTGGAGATCCCTACAGAAGAGAAGATAATAAAAAAGATACTAGAATGTGCAGAAATAGATAGATTAACACTTGAAATTAAAAAGAAGGAAGACACAATATTTTGAAATATGGGATTCGCTTTATCAATGGTTAACTAACAAACAGAAGTTAGAACTTTTAAAATTATAAGAGAAGGACTAATTTTACTATGAGGGCTTATTACAATATGTTTATTATTAATATGAATTAGTATTAATAATAAGTATTAATATTATGATGAGAAAACACTGTTATTATATGACCACTACTAAAGAACATTATTACTATCATGATGTTGTTTATTGCTCAAACTAATTGTAACCAGACAACACACTGTCTAGATAAATGTTGAAATTGTTGCTTTCTTTATGTAGCCCCCCTCAAAAAAAAAACTTTCTCAAAGGAATTGTAGAAAGAATTTACTTATGTCCATGTTGTAGATTTACATAGAATGAAATCTTTAAAGTAACTTTTTAAAAAGTTGGTTGACTTCTGAAAATAGATGTCCTTGCCCTTTGGCAATTTTGAAAATATTATTCTTTCATCTAGAAATCCTGAACTAAAATTTGAAAACTGGATAAATGTTTCCTGTATCTAAACGTTTAATATCTAAACTTGTCTTCCTCTTCATTCTCACACATATTCCATAGATCAAGATCCATGAATTTCAGTTACCTGATGAGCAAGCATTTTGGCTACATTCCTTGGCACTGGATTTGGAATCTTTGTTTTAAAGCAAGTTTTGATTTGGTTCTTAGAAAGTTGGCCTGCATCTGCAGAGAAAATATATTCTCTGAAACATAAATAGCAAAGAACAAAACAGAAAACAATGAGAACATTTGGAATCATATATATCTTTTGACTGAATGTAAGACAACACATGAGTAATTTCCCTCATAATGGAACACAGTGTTCTTACCAAGAAACCTGAGCCTACACAAGACTCTCTTCTGTGACTAAAGTGGGAAGTAGGAATTCTAGTACTCTCCAGATAATTACAATGTTCATAAACTCACTCAGTATATAGTGAATGGCCTGAGATGATGGGAGTTGTATCTGAAAATATCTTGGTGTTGGCAATAGGGAAATAAGAAGAAGGAGAATTATAGGCTCAATGTGCTAATCAGCGAAACTGAACCGTTTAGTGACAAATGACAGAAGATTCAGAAGCAGTACCCCATTTTCTTCGTATTCCTTACTGGTATAATTAAATCTGCATTTTATGCAGAGTAAATGGTATATTTCCCCTTCAGAGCACATCTCTTTCTGATGCTTTCTAGCATCTACAACCAAAAATGCCTCCATAGCTATTTTAAGCAAAACCATTAAAAAAAAAAACCTTAGCTGTCAAAGACACAGAAACAGTTGTAAGATTATCTCTCAATTTAATGGTCACGACAATATATTCATTTTCATTTTGATTTCATGAGTCTGCCTTGCAATGCTAAAATAACAGATAGAAAGCTAAGACCCAGTTCCATTCATTGGCTGGGTTACTCATATTCCTTGAAGTGGAATGGGCTATATCTTTTGGCTGTTACATGATTTTATGTTAATCTGCATTTAGATAAGGATAGCACTGGTAAAGGTCTCTCTCTCTCTCTCTCTCTCTCTCACACACACACACACACACACACAAGCATGCACACAATTGCACACAAAGCTCTTAATTTAGGATGGGGAAGCCTTTAGCCTATGAGCTAATCACCAGGCTGATCTAGCTTGTATTGCTGCAAGTGAGGTTCTGTCTCTAAAATGACAAGTTAAGAAATTTTCAACCAACTAATACTAACCTGTGTTTAACCCAGGTATCTGACTCATTGGCTTTTTCTGTGTAATTTTCAGGAAGAAATCCCCGGCATCCAGTTTGGTGACATATACCAATTGTCCATCCATCACATATTTCATGTTGCTGTGACCGATCAACATATATAAGATCCCCTGAATTCAACATTAATTCATCAATATTTTGAGGCTTGTACTGGAATAAGGCCCTCAAAACCTTAACAGAAGCCAGTAAAAAAAGTCAGTGTTAAATTGAAAAATATTTTATCAAAGCCAAGAAAAGTTACATTTGCATATGTCTTTTTGATCCATTAACCTGATTCATAATGTTGATATGCAATTGTAACCATAACCTTACATCACTAAGCATGTCCTTCACTTGATTAAGAATATTTCCAAAATTCACTTCAGAATTAAATCCCATTGATTTCAATAGCATTTATTTAACAAAAAAGAGATGGGATTTGACTGCTGAAAAATCAACTACATTATATCAATAACAGGAGAAAACATAGGGTGGATTAGGTGATGCTCTTGGACTTTCAAGAATGTGATAATCTGATTGTGTGAAATGTTATCATGGAAGGAACACTTGTCTTCTGCAACACAATTATCAATGACAATCAAAATAGTTGCTCAATAATGCATAGTTATGGTGGTTAAATCAAACCTTTTTCAGATCTCTACGATTTTGCACCATACTTATTTTTATGTATAAGATTCAAATTTTAATTCAGTAAGAAATTCCTAAATAAATAAATTGACACGTATAATGTTTTTGATTCATTTGTTTAATTGGATTCTTTTTATCTACTTTTCACATTTGTGTGGTAAATGGTGATCATGTTTTACTTCATATTATGCAGAAATATTGAAAATTTAAAAGGTTTCACAAACTTTTAAGCACTGATCAAACATTCACAGAATTTAATTTTAAGAGATTTAACAAACAGAGCATGCAAGTGTGATGGAAAAATTATTTTGTTACTTTAACAAAATAATTTTGTAAATTTTACAAAAATGTAAAAGTTTACATTTTACTAAAATGTAAAGAAAAATTACTTTACATTTTAGTGAAAACTTATCAAGTTTGTATTTTGTGAAGTAAAACTCCTACTATAAGTTCAACATATTCAAAATTGTATGATGCAGTATTCCCATCAAAACTATGCATGAATTATAACGATTTGGGCAAAAAGTGCACAAGATTCATATATTAATGAAACAGTAGAAAATGGCATTCAAGAATATTGCTTTGAATAATTCTTTAACAGGTTCAGAGCAGTTATTCATACATATATGAGTATACTGTATGTATGAAAATTAATATATCTTTTTGAGTGCCATTCTAAAAATCCATAAAAAGATACAAAAATGAGTAAACTTAGAAACAGAGCAAGCCTAAAGTGGTCGGATTCCTACCTGATAATGGACAAAGCGCATATCCCTAGAATAGAGAGCTGCCACCCACTGACAACTTTGATTAGGGTTGATTGATTTGGCCAGTTGTTCCAATGTCTTTTGATGATGAGGATAAAATTTGTGGGCTAAAGTGAGGTGGAGTTGCTTTATTGAAGGCTTCACACAGCAATCTACAGACAAAACATAACCAAACAGTATCCACAAGGCTGTATCAGGTATTACTGTATTATTCTCAGACTTGCATTCGAAAAAGTATTGCAGCATTGAACTGATGCACAGAGAAATCATATGACCAACCCGGTTTGTGGGGGCAATAAGCTGACTTTGTATAAAATATACAAAAGTATGAAGGCTATTGCTTAACGCATTGTAAGCTGCCCTGAGTCTCCGGAGAAGGGCGGCATATAAATCAAATTAAAAAAAAAAAACCTTCAGAAAATAGCCCCCTTGCTTTCAGTGGTATACGTAGATCCCTGTATTCTTAGAAGTTAAATACATA
Source organism: Ptyas mucosa (assembly GCA_012654045.1). Lineage (NCBI taxonomy): Eukaryota > Metazoa > Chordata > Lepidosauria > Squamata > Colubridae > Ptyas > Ptyas mucosa. The sequence continues at coordinate 35,717,212 of WNWU01000016.1, read as the reverse complement.
CAGGCAACTATTAAAACATATTCCAATACCCACAAAGCTACACAGAAGGGGCTGTTATATAGAAGGGGAATGTAAAGGATAGCTTCCCCTCTCACAAGCCTGCTTCTCTGCTTGTAGACATCATGACTTCTGGATTATTGTTGTTACCTGCTAAGACTGTGGCCTCTGCAGCAAAAGCAGCAGCGAATGATTGGATGACATTTGCAGGGCCATCACTAAGAAAGAAGCCAATGTAGGTGCTGGAAGAATGTAGTGATAAGGAAATCATCTCAGGAAATCTGCTGGAAAATTGGCTACCGGCTTTTTCTAGAGCTGCATATAAGCCATCAACTTTTTGATCTTCACACTGGGGGGGGGAAAAAGCTCTTAAGTTAGAGTTATAGACAAAGAGCTGTGTTAACCGTTGAATGTAGTATAATTTATAAAACTAAAATCTTTAAAGTAAAGATGACAAGGATATGATCAATAACAACTGAAATAAGTATAGGTCATTTCACTCAGATACTGGCTTTACTTCTGAAATCCAAGACATATTTCATGCTGCCACAAGTCTCCTGACCATTTTCTTGCTCATGAACAAATTGGAACTCTTCCAGCGGGACACCAAGGTTGTACAAAAACCAGCATCCTGTCAGCATTCCACTCTATTCTACTCTATCCCACTTTCTCTGTTTCTCTTGCAGCATTTCTTCTTGCAGCAAGAGAAAAAAGCTACTCAGTTGAAAAAGCACAGGGAAATAATGGTAATGGTGTTTGGCAGGGGCTGTGGGGAGTCACTCAGCAGAAAATATTAAGGAGGCAAAAGTGCTTGCCTATTAAATCACCTGCCCATCTCCAGGGACAACACTGCAAAACAAACTTCATAGTATTTCCTCCTGTACCACAGATGAGAATGAAGCTAATGAGCTCAGCTATGGAAAAGCGTCACTGTTGTAAGAATAGTAAGTGTGACACAAATCCCAGATTAGCACACACGCAGAGTGAAATTACCTCTGAGCTTAATCTTTAGCTTAACCCAAATAGTGCATTAAACTTTACACAGCAAGGGAAGATTGCAACACTAAGAGATACCACAATGTTATTTAAGCCTTTTGTCATCTCACACGCAAAAGTAACTTACTGTGAAGAAGTCAGAAAGTGTAATGTGTGGGAAATTTTCATGGGCTTTGTTTTTTCCACACTGGCATTTGCTTTCTCTCCAAAACTCCAGCAGAATGTCATTCAAGGGACCCGTTGGACACAAATAGAGGGCATATTCCTGAGGGATGGGATCTTCTAAAGAAGGATCATTGCTGTGAGAATGCAACCTGCAATTAAAAAGGAGAATGGATCAGTTGTTGTTTTTGCATTTTTCAGCTAAGGCACCACATGAATAGAAAGAATGCAAAGAAGAGTGATCTAGCACTCAATAAGATCTACTGGCTTCCCTTCTGAGAAGGAATAAGCTCAAAAATTAGGCAACTCTTTCTTGCATTTTAGAATACTTTTAAAGGAGAAAACAGCTGTTTTAAGCCTTGTAGATCCTTAAAGCACCCACTTAAAAACTGGCTAATTATCTCAGAATGTATGCTACTGCCACCTATTTTAAAGTATGGGCCTTCACATGTTGCATTAAAGCCTAGTTAATCTCTCAACTTGTCCGAAATTGCCCATAGAAATGTAGAATGGGAAAAGTGGTAATATAATACTTTTTTTTTTATTTAGGGCAAGTTGTGCTAAAGCTTTTCAGACAGATGATTATCTGATGACCTCCACTGAAGGGAAACAAACCACTTTGTAAGACAATTTCACTAGTTGATAATTTATTGTCATGTTTATGGAGATTCTCTATCATCCAGGTCATGGTTGTGCTAAAGGTATTTTTTCAAAGATGTTTTTTATTGTCATGAAAATCCTCCTAATACCTAATTTAAATCTATCATTGGTTCTGTTCCTGCCTTATGGAACAATAGAGAAAAGCCAACTCACTCCTCTGCATGGCAACCATTTAGACTTCTGCTGTCATATCTTAGTCTTCTTCTCAGTAAAACACATGCCCATCTCCTCTATTGTTCCTCATAGGAATTGGTTTCCAGGTCTCTTACTAACTAAGTAGCCCTTGTCTTTACTTGTGCCAATTAGTCAATGTTCAAACTATGATACAAAACTAAACACATCTCCAGAATGGAATGGAATTGTTAAAACAATTCTTGTTACAAAAAGTCCACTGAGCTTATTCTAGTTTAAAAATACCCTAGGTTCATTCTTCTCAAGATTAAATAACAGCTAAGCCTACAATAAATAATAATACTTTATTTACGGTCACAGACCAAAATGCAAGCATAACTACAAAAAAAAAAAAACATAGGAAAAGCATCATCACGAACAGCTGGCCTCCAGAAGCCCCAGCCAAGAGGAACCACAGCACTCTCCTCTAATGGTTACGGCTCTTAAAAAGAATTTTGAGACCTGAGAGGTAGTGTATGAGGAGCCATCCCCTAAACAGTACAAGGCCAAATTACCGGCATTGGGCCCACAAAGGTCTGTCTCTAAGAGAGACATCAAATTGGTCCTGTCTACGTTGTACATGGGGCAGTGTAACAGGACGTGCTCCGCAGTCTCTACCTCCGCTCTGCCACAGGGACATAGCCACTCGTCCATCGGGAGCCTCTTGAATCGTCCGTCCAGCAATGTTGAAGGCAAGACGTTAAAACGAGCAAGGGAGAAGACTCTTCTATACTTGGGGATGGTTAGAGTATAGAAATATGAGGCCATCCTCAGTCTGTAATTATTAAATTGGCTGAAGACCAGAGGGGAGCAGGTCTTATTGGCTCTGGCTCTCAGGTATTGTAAGTCTATGTCCACAAGCCGTTGGACTACCCTAGATTGGGCGTCTTTAAGGCCATAGTCTCCCATGGCATCCCCCGAAAAGCCAACAGGTGGAGTTTCTTGGTCAGTTCCCTCTCCCATTGAGACGTATAGGGGTCAGCTAACACCAGGGAGAGGTAGCTACCAGGGGCTGCCAAAAAGAGCACCCGAAACCACCATTTAAAGGTGTTGATCCATGCCATGCATTCGACTGATCGAATGCCCAGTTCCAGGTACATTGGAGCAAAGCCAACACAGGGAGGGAGACCCAAAAGTTTCCTTAAAAAAGCAGCCTGGGTTCTTTCGATACACTCCTTGAAGCCCTGTATCCATATAGGAACTCCGTAAAGAGTTTGGGCCAAGGTTTTGGCTTTGTAAATACGCAGAGCAGATTGGCCACCTTGGGTATAGAAAAATCTTAAAATCTGCTGGTGGCTACAAGTGGCTGAATTCTGTACCTGGGTTCGATGTCTAGTCCAAGCACCAGTGTTCTGAAAATAAATACCTAAATACTTAAAATGGGAAACCTGCTTGACAGCATTACCCTTAATAGCCCAGTTATGTAGCTTCCGGGCTCTAGAGAACACCAATACTTTTGATTTGTCGTAATTAATGGACAAGTGACTCTCAGCGCAGTAGGACCCAAATGCAGAAAGAAGCCTTTTCAGACCAAGCCTTGTCCTTGATAGGAGGACCACGTCATCAGCATAAAGGAGAAGCAGGATCTTCGTAATTGACAGCTTTGGGGCGTGAGACTCAATACGTCCAATGTAAGAGGCCAAGTCACATAAGAATAAATTAAACAAAATAGGAGCCAGGACACAACCCTGCCTTACTCCACTCTTTATCGGGATGGGATTTGAAAGTTCTCCCTGTAAAACGCACCTGACCTGACTAGAAGTCTGATTATATAGGGATCTAATTAAGAACAAAAGACGTCTATCAATGGAACTTTTGAGCAATTTTGACACAACAATTCCCTTGGGATTGAATCAAACGCTGCCTTTAGATCAATAAAAGCAGTAAAAAGTTTACCACCTGGTATGATGGCATATTTGTCAACCAGGTGCGCTAGGACAAAGCAGTGGTCCAATGTGGCACAGCCTGCTCTAAACCCTATCTGTTCAGCACCAATAATGTTGGACTCCTCGACCCAGGTGAGGAGTCGGCGTTGGAGATATTTAGCATACAATTTTCCAATGATGGAGAGCAGGCTTATGGGGCGATAATCGGCTGGGTTGTTCCTATTTCCTCGTTTAAAAATAGGAACAATAATTGCTAGGCTCCAGGAGGTAGGAATCCTGCCAGAGGTATTGATATGGGTAAAAAGTGTTGCTAAGAGAGGAGTCCACCACTTGGGATTAGATTTTAGCAAATCAGGGGGTATAGCATCAGGGCCAGGAGCTTTGTCTGACTTGAGTTCAGAGATAAGCTCATTGATCTCAGCATGCGTCACGGGGGGCCAGTCCGGAATTGCAGGGGGCAATTGTGGTCCGAGTCCAGTCGTGACTATTGAAGCCTGGATTGATCCAAAATGGCTTTCCCAATCTCTGTTGGGAATACAACAGAGAGGGAGTTCTTGATGGCCAGGCAGCGAACTGGCAACAATTTGCCAAAATATCGAGTGTTCTTCTGCTGGATAGAGAAGAGAAGTAGGTCCCACTTCTCTTTTTCTTTAGCCCTCTTTTTCTTAATAATCAGTCTTTTATACTCCTGCTTCAGGCGATAGTAGTCCTCGGGTAGGCGTTTGTCCCCTCGATTACGGTAGAGCAGGTAAACCTGTCTAATCTTGTTCCTGAGCAGCACATATTCTTCATCGAACCAGGGATTGCTTCTTGGACGATATGGGCCACTTGGCCTACGGTCAGCTCCTAGTTCCCTTTGGATACTATTAATTAATGATTCGAAGGTCGAGATTGCTGCTGAGTCACTGCATGTTAAGGCCTGATTATATAGGCTAAGACACTCCGGGGATGATAAAAGAGAGTGGAACTTTCTTTCAGTCTTGGGAGACCATTTGATCCTCCTTGCATAAGAGGCCACATAAGGATCCAGTATTTGGGGGCCCTTAGGCAGATGTATATTTGTAAAGAGCCCAATGATTGTGACCAGGGGGTAGTGGTCGCTCTCCGTGAGGCAGTCCACAAAAAAACATGGACTGCCTGTTTTAGTGGCTGGGAAACCAGCACAAAATCAATAACACTACTCCCCCGTGAGGAACTGAAAGTAAATTCACCCGCTAGATCGCCTGGGGTGCTCCCATTAAGGATTGTCTTATTGTGTTGGGATGCTAGGAGGGCTAGTTGAGCGCTGGCAAAATTTGTTAGTTCATTCTTAGAATGCCTGGCTGAAATCTGGTGTCCTATGGCCTGGCAGATTTCTTGGGAACAGAGTGCCTCAGTCGATGGGGGAATTTGGCTTCCCAATCGGGCATTAAAGTCGCCCCCTATAAAGATGTACAGCGCTGGAAATTTGGTTTCTGTACAAGTAATATAGCTCTCCAGTTCATCCCATTGAGCCTTAGTGTCGGCTTGTCTCACCGTCGGAGGAAGGTAGACGTTGAACACTAACATTTTACTATGACCTCTCTTAATTAGGAACGCCATAGCTAAGGACCCTCAGGGGGGCAGCTCCACTGTCTCCACTTTCAGGGAGGTAGAAACCAAGCAAGCTAAACCACCCTTAGGTCTTCCCGTCTTAGATTGTTTGGTAGCAGCCAAAGAAATGGCCGTAAACCCTGTAAGGGATATCTTATCACATGCCCAGGTCTCCTGAAGCAGGACCACATCGAATGACTGAATATAGTTGATAAAGTCCGAGGTGCCGCACCTTCTCCCCCAACCTGCTATATTCCATGAAAGGCATCTAAGTGTGCATGGGGGAGATGCCGGGTTTGCTAGTCATTCTATATAATTAATTTTTGTCAGAGAGCCCTTCAGATCCAAAAAAATACAGCCATTATTAGATGGAAGTGTCACCCTCTTGGGAGATAAAGGCAGGGAAGAGTGGAGGGGAGGCGAGCCTTGTTCATGAGGCTGTAGGGCTCTGAACGCAGTCCAGTTTGTGCTTCCAACATTCGTTGGTTGCTTACCTGGCAAGCATTCAGTGACATCAACAGACGAGGTTTGGAGTAGCCCTGGATCTTCAAGTTGACGAATTGGACATTCTGGAGGGAGGGCCGAGGAAACTGCCTCTGCTAAATCGATGTGGACTCCCTGGAGTCCAAGGGGATCCTTATCAGGTAGTGAAAGACTCCAAAGCTTGGATTTAACTGCAGACAGGCGCTTTATAATTTGGGCCCTTTCTGGTTGTGGGAGTGCACGAAAGGAGTCGAAAAGCTGTATCTCCTCCGGATTCCAGAAATTGTCTTGAGATGAGTTGGTTTCATGGATGGATGGAATCCCGGGGGCACTAGCCTGAGGCTTATTCGCTGAGGAGCCTTGAAGGCCCTGGGCTGGTATTGCTTCCTTTGGGGCCATTTCTTCCCAGCTGATTAAATCGTGGCAAACTTCCTGATGAGATGGGCCTCGCTGAGTGGGGTAGATTTGACCGGCTGTAGGACAAACAGTCAAGGTGCCGTCTGAGAAGATGCCATCAGGAAGTCTTACAGGAATGGATGAGTATTTAATAGATGGTCTAGTATCAGGGATGGCATTCAAAATTGGCACATTAGTATATGCTGCTAAGAGTCTTTTTGGGGCTGTAAGTCTCCTGATGGTCACAGATTGTCGGTTTCTTAAAAGTGGCTTAATCGACATATCTTTGAAGACTGTACTTGGCACAATGCTGAAAGATCTTAGCAGAGATCTTCTCCTGAAGAATAGTTTCGGGGTGCTAGGGTTATCAAAATTGAGTAACACTCTGGTACAGTGTACAGGGGAGGGTAAAAGTTCAATCTTCTTCAAATCATCAGCAGTCAACCCCAGTAACTGTAGCATATGACCCCTTGCCAGCTGAATTGAGCCCCAATAAGGCAAATTGCCATTAATGGGCTACCTGTCTTGGCTGTAGAACCAGGTGGCTTCTCACGCCCAGAGGTGCAGAGTTCAGCCCACTGGCAGGGCCACCCCAACCAGTACCTTTGCTGGGGCCCGACAGAGAGGGCCCTGTCACCGCATCAGGCTGCCGAGTAGTCCGTCCAGGGCAACCATTGGCAATTGAGGAAGCCAGGCAATCTAAGGTACTTAATATTTTGTCAAGCTGTGACTGTATGCTCACTGTTGTTTCTGCAACCAGAAAACATTGCTGGGCCAAGAGTTCTATAAGAGTAGGTTCATTTGAAGGTTGAATGGGGACCGTAGTTTTTGAGGAGCCTTTGTTCTCAACTTGGGGGATGACATCCTCAACCAACCGAGGGTTACGACGACCAGCAGCAGTCAGATGAGAAGGAGCTGGAGTTTCCAGGCAGGAAGGTTGAATTGAAGCAAAGTCCTCAATCTTGGATTGCTTCAAGGAAGGTTGGGAAGTCAGGTCAGTAAGGGATCTGGTCCTTTTCCTTGACTTCATTATGTAATAGAGCGAAAAATCTAGTTTCTGAGACGAGTCCAACTCCAAAGGAAGAGGAGTCAAGAGGAAACAAGCCCTGATGCAAATAACAGCAAAATTCCTCACGAGTAAGGCAAGGATCCTGCCCTCCCGGCAGAGCAAGGAGCAGGGAGTAAGTAAAAATAGTAAAATAAGTAGAATAGCAAAAATGGTAGTTAAAAATAAAATAAAAGAAGTCAGATAAAAAGAAGTCAGATCAAAGCTAGGCAATACTCGGCTTCTAAGCTAAAGCAATAAATACTAGATAACAGCAACAAAAACGGCAACAAAGCACTCCCAAGACTGAGCCCAACTCAGGTTGTTAAAAATTGTTAAAAATACAGCTCCAGGTTGCATAAAATTTCAAAAAATATAAAAAATTTAAAACTTGGGAAATTTAAAAACTAAAACAAAGCCTTAAAAACAGTTAGTAGATAAAATACGTCAGTTTAAGCTTGGTTAGGAGCAGAGAGCTTCCTACTTGCCTCCTGCCTGATCCACCATCTTGGATCTCCCCCGCCTACAATAAAATATCTAGGATAATTTTTCTTAAATAAGACCCAATTTCAGTAGCATATTTTGGTTATGTGCTGCTCACAATCATTTGTCTGTGAGATGGGCTGTATAAATATTATGAAACAAATAATAAATAAATATTTGTTCCCAGAACTGTAAATGTTACAACTTTTACACATTTAATAATCACATTTTTAAAGAATCTGATCATGTCAGTTTCTGGTAGTTCTGATGACAAAGCAATCTTCCTCCGCTGCCAAGTTAAATAGTTGTCCATGAGTCAGTAGAAAATAGTGCTAGTATAATGTTTGATTTTTCCTTTGCAGATTCCTACTCCACCTCTTTTGTTTCTATTCTGAATGGCCATGTCCATTTTTTGAGTGTGTGTCACCCTTTGTTATTTCTGAGGAATTCCAAGCTAGTGGGAAACAGTCACCAATTCCAATAATAATACTGCAGTGGGACAGAAGGGAGTTTGGGGAGGTGGCCCCCCTTTCCTGCTTTACCTTGCAGAGCAAAGCCAGAGGAAATGAGATTAGATCTTAATTTAGGAAGCCCACCTAACAGCTACTAGAAGGCTTGCTGAAAGATTTTGAAAGAATGTCCATTCAAAACCATAGAAACTGACTTGCCAAAAACTGCAGTTTTGAAATATCACATTAGATACGTCATATTGGCTGCTTTTGAAAGAGATACACTTTTCCTCTTTTTTTCAAGTAGGTACTGTTCTTTCAAATCCATGTATTTCTTCACCTTTTTTAAATGGGGAGGAGGAAAATGACAGCAGAGAAGATTGCCAAGGAAGTGGAAAGAAAAGTTTTGTTCACATCACCTTGAAGTTGGCCAATAGAAACTGAATTGATCCGCCCCTTTTGGATTACTCGACTGAGCTGTGTCAACAGCATGGGCAGTGAAACATGCCATTTTGAAATTGTTAGTGGTTGCTGTCAATTTTGGAGAGGAAACAATACAGGAAAAACTAAGAATGACTGAAGATTGCCTCAAGCTTGGGCCAAGAATGAGAAGACAATTCTCAAGGACCAAAAGAGCAAACAGATTGTCAGGGGATTTCATACCTTGATTAGATATTGAAAAACACTGTACAGTGTTGAAAAAACAGTGTTGAAAAAACACTGTATTCCTTGCATATAGTTATGAGAACAACACACTCTGAGAACCTCTTTACCAGCCATAGCTCCCTGAGGCAACTTTAATAAATATTCAGATCCAAAGCTCTTCTTTCATATCATTTTTGGAGTGTATGCAGCTCTATTCCCTAGATCAGTGTTTCTCAACCTTGGTCACTTTAAAATATGTGGACTTCAATGCCCAGAATTCCCTAGCCAGCATAACATAGCTGGCTGGAGAATTCTGGGCGTTGAAGTAGGCAGGTCTTAGGTGACCAAGGTTGAAAACATTGATTTAGATAACATAAATGAAAATCAGGGCTCTTCACAATAGAGTTATTGAACCAGAAAAAAAAAACATTCAAAATAAATTTCCCTGCAGCAACATGCCATACTACTTTATTTAAAACATTTAAATAGTTATCCATTTTATATCAAATTCTGAGCCGCTCCCAATCAGTAATTAAAACCACATCAAAACTTACCATTGTATTGCTGCTTCTGCTGTCTTTTGTCCAGTAGCTGCCAATGCCTTTAATCTAAGGAAAGAACAATATATTCATTTTGTGCAAAAAATGTGATAGATAATGTTTAAGCAGTGTGACTAAAGATTTGGCTTTGCCATATGTATAGCTATTGTTCTAGTGGTTAAGGCACCAGGCTTGTAATCAGGAGGTCAAGAGTTCTAATCCCTTCCTAGTTAAGTATGAAACCTGACTGGGGGACATTGGGCTAAAACCCTATACAGGTAGTCCTCAACTTATAACAGTTCACTTAGTGACTGTTCAAAGTTACAGCAGCACGAAAAAAAGTGACTTATGACCACTTTTCATCCTTATGACCATTGCAGCATCTCCATGGTCACATGATTTACTATATATTCAGATGCTTGACAATTCACTCACATTGACATATGACGGTTGGATTGTCATGAGGGTCACATGATCCCTTCTGTGACCTTCTGACAAGCAAAGTCAATGGGGAAGCCATACTCACTTAACAACCGTGTTACTAATTAACAACTGCAATGATTCAGTTAACAAATGTGACAAGAAAAGTCGTAAAATGGGACAAAACCCACTTAACAAATTTCTCTCTTAGCAAAATAAATGTTGGGCTCCGTTGTGGTCGTAAGTTGAGAACTACCTGTACTCTCAGCCCAATTCACCTCATAGGGTTATTGTTGTGGGGAAAATAGGAGGAAGGAGATTAAGAAGACTGTTTACTGCCTTGGATTATTTATAAAAATAATAAAGGCAGAATTAAAAAAATAGAAAAATCACTAAATTCAAACCTTGGTGCTAAAAATATTCTTGTACACGCAAGCATTTCAGTAAGGCATTACCTTTTTCTGTCTTTTCAGCTGATTTGGTATAAGGATGGAAACTGTCTTGTTAGCTATAACAAAGTTAATGTGCATATAATTATCAGTGAATCAGCAGCAATTCTCTATTTCCGGTTCTCTAGGTTTAAAGATGGTTTTTACACATGATAGTAACCACCACTTGGACATTTCCTCTTGTAATCATCGGCATGCAAGAATTACAGAATACTTCAATTTTAGAAGACTGTGCTCTGGTTAATTGGAGAATTAGATTACCTCTTCTTAAGAAATATTGAATAAAGCAATCCTATCTGTGATTTTACAAAAGTCTGACATTTAAAAGGTAAAGATTGATGAAACTTAATACAGGTAGTTCTTGAGTTACAATAGTTCATTTAAGTTAAGTTACAGTGACACTGAAAAAAGTGACTTATGACCATTTTTCACATTTATAACTGTTGTAGTATCTCCATGGACACATGATCAAAATTCAGATGCTTGGCAACTGACTGACATTTATGACGGTTGCAGTGCCCTGAGGTCAAATGATAATCTTTTGTGACCTTCTGACAAGCAAAGTCAATGGGGAAGCCAGATTCACTTAACAATGCTGTTACTACGTTAATAACATTTAACAACTGTGGTAAGAAAGATTGTAAAATAGGGCAAAATTCACTTAACAACTATCTCACTTAGCAATAGAAATTTTGGGCTTAATTATGGTCGTACGTCAAGAACCACAATTACCCATACCTGCCAAAATTCTACAATAGCATAAAATTAGGCATTTAAAAAAATATTTATTTCTTCCTTCCTGGTAAGATTTTTTATTTTTTATTTCAAAAAGCTCTATTAATTAGGAAAAACAGAACAGTGCAGTGGCTCAGTGGTTAAGAAGCTGGGCTTGTTGACTGGAAAGGTTTGAGGCCCGAGTGCCATCAGATGGGGTGAGCTCGCATCCTCGCCCTAGCTCCTGCCAAGCTACCAGTTCGAAAGCATGCAAATGTGAGTAGATAAATAGGTACCATTAATGGTCGGCAGGTAACAGCGCTCCATGACATCATGCTGGTCACATGACCATTGAAATGTCTTTGGACAGTGCTGGCTCAATGGCCTTGAATGGAGATGAGCACTGCCCCCTATGGTCAGCAACAACCAGCGGAGTAAAATCCTCAGGGAATCATTTACCTTTTACTTTTGAGCAAAAATAAGCTATTATTAGTTTAGACCAGTGATGGTGAACCTTTTAGGCACAGAGTGCCCAAACCAAAAGGTGTGCGCATGTGTGCGCATACGCACCAGAGCACCAGAAACCTGACGACCAGCTGGCCTGTGTGCATGAGCGCCTTGGAAACCTGACAACCAGCTGGCCACCATGTCTGCGTGCCTCGGAAACCTAATGAGTAGCTAGCTGAGCTGGGTTGATGGCACGTATGCCCACAGAAAGGGCTCTGCATGCCACCTCTGGCACAGGTGCCATAGGTTCGCCATCACAGATTTAGACTCACTCCTTAGCTGACATAGATTAGCAGCTCATTTGTAGGCGTGACTGGGAGAGAGAAGGATGCAATGGATCCATCAGTATTAGTATGTCCATTGATATGCCTCTTTAGCCCTTGTTTGATGTTGGGTCCAATGTCAAAATGAACCTGCTTAAAAGGCTTTCATGCAGCTGAGTTTGTCCCTCTGAAGTTGGAGCTCTTTCCCCGCCTTCAGAAGAGAAAAACCAAAGAAGCTTTTATTCCTCAGATACCTTTCCAGGAATATTAAGGTTGTGGCCTATATCGGTTGTCATCCAAATACTGCAGCCTTCTTGAATTGTATTTATTTAGAATCACAGTGTATCCTGCCATTCTACTCCAAAAAACTGAAGGTGACTAGCAGCAACTGCATTAATAAGCAAGCTGTTAGACCCTATACAAAAATAATCATAGAAACCCAACAATTAAACACATATTGATTTTTAAAGGAACAATAGACATAGACAATGGACAAATAAATGTTACAGGCTAATTTAAGTTGTAGTTAACTATAAGCTAACTAAACTAATTTACACACTAACTAAAATAATATCTCCCTGCCAGGGGAAATAATCAGGAAATGGTTTTGTGTCCCGACTCAGAACAGATTTGAGTCCATGAGGTCCTTAGTATATTTAAGTGAATGAGAAATGTAAATGTTTTTTTCCCAAGCCTGCTACTAAACCCTTGAACTGAAAATGTTATTTGCAGTGTAAGAAGTAATTCATCAGAGCAAACTCATTTGAAAGCAGGCAAATTATTCATATGCCACATAGCAATATAAAAGCTAGCACTTTTGGATTCAAATGATAGAAATTGGCTATCCAAGAACAAAAGGAAATCATTCAAAGCACCCCTAGAATTCTAAAATCAAAACGCTGGAAGGGACATTATACAGTAGCTCATTTAACTTAGTTAGTTGCCTGCTTGCTATGGGAAATTCAAAGCACCCAAAACAAGTGGTTGCCTAGTCTTAACTTTGCCTCCTAAGTGTCCTCACAAAATGACACATTCAATAATTCATTTGCTTACTATTGTAGAGTTTTAAGAACTTTCAGAATTTTGTCTCTTTTAAGAATTTAACTTCAATAAATCCCAAGCAATTTCCAGTTTTAATATTTTATTTGCTTTGCTTTGGTCCAGGTATACTTTAGATGATTATATTGTGATTGAATTTTACAACACTGCCAAATAATCTTCTCCAGTAGATTAACCTGAAAAATATAGGCATATCCTTTGTCATATCCAAGAACTGAATTTGCTTTGTTCCCAAAGGAGATGCTATGCTACAAATGAATAATTGATGACTCCATGTGGTCTTTTAAATTGCTTATTTATTAATTAAATGTATATACCGCATTTGAACTTTGGTCCTGCATATACCATGGACAGCCAGGGCAACCAAGAGAGAGGTACTGAACTATATAAAACCAGACAAATCACTAGAAGCCAAAATCACAAGACTACATCTGATTTACTTTGGTGATGACACATGTGCGAATTCCTTGCAGAAATCAGTGATGCTAGGAATGGTTAATAGACCAAGAAGAAAGGACAAGCAAAGAACTGATATCATCAAAGCTGATAGAAAGATGAACATCCAACAACTGAAAGAAACTCTGCTAGGTAGCATGGAGAGCACTTGCATATAAAATTGCTAAGAGTTGGACACGACAGAATGATTAAAACAATAATATACCGACCATCTCACGATTGAGTAATTCTGGGTGGCTTACAACACAATAAAAACAAAAATATATAAACATTAAAACATTGAGAAACATTAACATGTTAAAATTAACAGGAATTGGGTAAACTGGGAACCAACTCATAAACAGGGTGGGGGTGAGATGTTCTTCTTATAAGCTCTTTTCATGAGCTCTTCTAAACATAAAAGGGTGGATTTCTGTGACTGTGACAATGACTGTACTTACGCTGTATGTACAGAGAAACCAGTGGCCAAGAGAGGCTCCAGTAAGGAATTGGTACTTCTGTTTTTTCTCTTGTTTAAGACCTTTGAATAGAGCTGAGTCTCAGCTGCCGCCATCTCTTCCTTTCCTTCTGTAAATGTGTGTATAGAGAAAGAGAGGCAGAGTCTGCTAAGATAAAATCAAACCCTCAAAACCTCCTTCAGTCTTTTTGACAGAAGCTGATATCCTGTTTTTACAGAATGCGGTGGTTCTTACAATTATTACAGTAGGCAGACTACAAAGAGGGGGAAAAGGAAAGCAGAATTTTTATATACACGGCTATATGTATATATATAGCAGCAGATTCGGTATGACTTATATTGCCTTTGAGTTAGTCTTGGGTCCTGGAGACAGCCTGGATTAGCATCTGCATGTTCCTTGACAAGATTTTGAAATGGTTTGCCATTGCCTCCTTCCTAGGGCTTAGAGAGAGTGACTGGCCCAAAGTCACTCTCTTGTGCCTAAAACAAAATTAGAGGATGTGGTTGGTGGTATCTTTTGTGTCTGCACCCAGCTGGCTCTCTTTCAGCAGGAATTACCAATGAATTAGCCACATTCCATATTACAACATGTCAGTGTTTCCTGATTTGTAATTCTTTTTACTGAACTCTATGGCAGTCCAGTTTCAATTCCCCAAAGATGTTCAGGAACACAAATACAATGCATTGTCTGTCTGCAAGGATTTAAAATACCTGGCCCTTTTCCTGGAGCCATGTGGCCCTTGCAGAGCACTGCCAGATTATCCTTGGAAAAGGCGTGATTGCTTTAAAGAGCTGCAGGAAGGTACTACATTCTCATCCCTGTATCTTCTGCATCATATTTTTCAAATCAAATCCAAATTACTATGGAGTCCTATTAATTTATTCAAAAGCAGTTTAAGACAGCAGGAATTATATATTGTTTGTTCCTGTTAAACAATATAATGAGAGATGGATTTATTTTGATTTTTTATTATTATACTCTCTTCTTTAAAAAAATAAAGACAAAACACATAACTTATATTAAAGTGAAATAAAATTTTGGCAATTTAAATTTGACAAAAACCCAATGAATAAGGGAACCTTGCAAAAAAGTCAGCTTACAGAAAACAAAGTATGTGTGACTGCAGTCTTACAGATAGGCAGCTCATAACGGGTCTTACTAAAATCAGTGGAGCTTTTTTCTGAATACGTTGAAGGATAATGCTGTAAGATCCTTATGGGCTAGCTCCCACTTAGTCTTCCTCCTATTTGTGATCCTAAAGTGTCAGAGTTTCTTGCAGAATCAAATCCAGAAAGCACACACAGGCGGATTGATGCAGTAGGATTCATTAACTTCTTTATATACATAATAATACATGAAGATAAATGTACAATACCAATAAAGATTTTTCTTACAAGCAAAACACAAGGCAGGAGAGAACAGTTAGTTGCATTTCAGTTTCTCTTTCAGTTTCAGTTTCTCTGCACAGACTCAGAAGCTACAGACTAAGACAGCCCTGACGCCAGTCGGTCTCAGCTCCCAAACAGCCCACATTGGCTGATTTAGTTGCTATGCCTATACATTGGCTGACTTTGTTACCATGTCCTATTCCAGTTGATGAATATGCTCTGATATAAAGCTTTTCTCTAGGAGGTCCTAAATGATTTAAGGTAGAATAGAATACTTGGAAGATATGTACTGCTATCTTCCAAGTATTCTTGCTGTATTTTTAGTAATGACACTATAATTAAGAACCACTTAATCTTTCAGGAAAAATATAACTTCATCCAAAACATTATGTCCCCTTTCCAAAGTAGATAAGTGTTGTGTTCCTTGAGTCATAATCCTATTTGGTTTGTTTGTTTTTTGTTCTCTTCCCAATCTTTCACACTGTATATTCTATCTTCAATCACCATTTGTAATTAAACATAGGAAGTTGATTTATGGTAGATTGGAATCTGCACGTTGACTCTCCAGATGTTCTGGAGTACAGTAGATTCCCCATAAACTCTGACCACTAATTTTGCTGACTGCCAGTAATGGAAGTTGTTGGCCAAGACATACAGATAAACCCAGGTTGGAAAAGTTTAATATTCCCTGATATGACAAAGGGGATTTTAAAAAGGAGATAGGACCTCCTGCTTGCATTCTATTGCTGAGCAAAAGTTCTTCTGAAAATGCTGGGTCAAAATCCCATTTATGAATTTCAGAAAAAATACTATTTCATCCCTGCTGATGTGCATAACTTTTAATTAGTATATGAGTATTCAATTGCGCTCTTTCCTGGACTAGGAGACCTTGCCCACAGTCACTCATTCCTTGGTCACTTCCTGTTTGGATTACTGCAATGTGCTCTACATGGGCTGTCCTTGAAGACCACCCAGACACT
Source organism: Ptyas mucosa (assembly GCA_012654045.1). Lineage (NCBI taxonomy): Eukaryota > Metazoa > Chordata > Lepidosauria > Squamata > Colubridae > Ptyas > Ptyas mucosa. Next base: position 35,701,034 of record WNWU01000016.1, on the reverse strand, counting down.
TCAACTGCAGCACACACAGTAATGGGGGTCTCTACATTTGCCCACGTAACACCTCTGTTGTATGAGATGTACTGGCTTCCAGGGTTTTTCTTTTCTTTTTTCTTTTGGTGCAATTCAAGGTGCTGGTCATCACCTTTAAATGCCTATATGGTAAGGGCCAGGCTAACTGCAGAACTGGCTTTTTCTAAGGATACCTACCCATTTTATCAGGTCAGTTAGGGTGGGCATACTCCTGGTCCTTTCCCCTAAATATTGCCATCTGATTGGAGCTTGGAAGTGTGCCTTTTCCATGGCAGCCCTTGCCCTATGGAACACTCTGCCTTCTGAAATTTGGCAGGCACCTTCCCAGCTTTCAGTAAAGCTTTAAAGTCCTGGCTTTTCCCCAAAGTGCTGGGATAATATTGGATGACAGCACATTAGAAGTCTGACTTGGTGCAATATTTTTATTGTTTTTAATGTTTTAATGTGTTTAGCTTTATAGTTTTACTTTGATTTTATTTGTCTTTTGGTCTTTTACTGGGAGCCACCCAGAGTGGGCTGAAAGATGGGTGACTATATAAATGTTTTAGATAGATAGATAGATAGATAGATAGATAGATAGATAGATAGATAACAAAATACATCTTTGGTTGCCAGAATCTCTTTATTCATGTCTCTCATATTTGTGAGGTAATGTAATAATTATCCTATAAAACAGAACACTTGTCCAACTTGTCCAATTTGCAACTTTTGTTGATTTAGTACAAACAGAAAACTTATCACTCTTTATTGCCCAGTTTAATCATTGAACATTTCTGCCGGCACCCACTGAGGTAAACAATAAATGTCCTTCTCTGCAAGACCCATTGTCTTAAAGGGTTTTTTTTACATAAGACAAAAAAACCCCACCATACAGTCACTAGCAGTACTCCAATTGTCCATTTTTCTAAATATTTTAATTAGTGTGAAGCTTTTCATGCACACTTAATAATTCTTTAATTTCCTGCATTGCAAAAGATCCAGGATCTGGTTATAGGTTTATGACAGGCAGTTTTTTTTCTTTACTGACTGTTCAGTATCTCTAAAATTACATCTCCTCTCTGTTGTTTTAGAGGCTAGAGACAAATAATGTATTAGGTGTTTTTAGCTATCATCTCAGTGGAATTTCTACTAAAGACTACCTGACTGACCAACCAAATAATCAATTTCAACTGTTTTGCTTGAAAAGTAAAGGGTGTAGTTTCCAAGATTTTTGAACATATTTGCATCTACCTCAAATGTTTCCTTCCCTTGGTTACAATTAATTAATAGGGCTGGCGCCTTTTTACCTTCCTGGCCTTTGGAACAAAGCCATTCTAGGCCACCTGATATCTTTGGACTGATTGAATTACATTAACACCAGTCATAGGATCATCTGTGCAAAGAGTCCATTATCAATTCCTGAAGGGTCGGTGAACCTATTTGCAAAGAATACTGTGGGAGTTTTGGCTAGATAACCTTTATAATGAAAAGAGGGAACATTCAGGCTTTTCAGGATGAGTTCAGTGGAACAGGTAAGTGAAACCAGGGAAAAAAGAAAGAGGATTAAAATGTCTTTTCTTTTCTATTTTCCATTGCATGCCACATTTTGGAAACTCGTTTCTTCGACTATTGCTGGTTCTCTCCACAAAGTCTCCCTAGAGAGAAGTAGACAGGAGCCAGATGAGGGCAAGTCTTTTTGAACTCACATGATGGTGTAGAAAGCATCAGTCTAGCATACAATAGGTTGTGTACCCAGTTATTTCTGATTGTAGACAACTCTTTGAAATCCAAATGCGCTAAATGAGAGGGATATAAGACCACATTCATTCATTTCCATAGTCCCAGACTGTTGCAGGAAAATTATTACCTGTTAACCCAGCTTCATATTCAGCTCGCCACTGGATTTCTTCAACCAAAAGTTTAATAGGTTCTACCACTGGACAATGCCATTTTCAAATCAGCGAGGATTGTGGGTAGAGTATGAATTTATTTAGGAACAGGTTCACTTCTAGCACAACACTAATTGTCATGTGTGTTATATGGCACCCACATGTGCAGAGGTGAATACATGTACACAAAGGTGTGGTGCATCAACTCTATGTGCACAATGGAAGAATTTTCCCCAAGAAGATTTCATGTACACACCAAAAGGACTAGTTCAAAGTAATGGAAATAATGTTAGTGCTAAGGACTTGTTTTATTTAACATTTCTTTTGCAGAATCATAATCATGCTATGAGCAGAATATCTATTTCCTTCATCAATATGTTTCCAGAGAAAATATAATTATTGGGGGACACACAGTAAATTCTGTCTGCCCACAGAAGGCATTACTCAATGTAATGAGGAGGCACTAATTTTCAACATTTATTCCTTCACCCAGCATTCTTACTTTCTCCAAATCCAGTCCAAAAGTATGGACAAGGTGTGAAGGAGGTAACCTTCTTCAGGAGGAAGAGAAGTTACAGGGGCAATGAATAATAAATCCTTTGTCTTCCCATTTCAGATATACCTTTGCATCAGCTATTTCCATGATTTCTATTATAGTGTCTACAGACAATATTAAACTGAAACATTATTTGTTCAAGAAGCACTTTGAAAAGAAATGGTATGCATTTAAGTAGGTCATATTTAAAATATTTGCACATAATTAATCTACACTAGGGGTGAGATTTGATTTATCATGTACATATACTTAATGCTTATGCTCGGTTTTCATATGCATTACTTAGCCAGAATCCTTCCAACAATCCTGAAACATAAGATAGACTTACTATGCCGCAGTTGATTATGGAACTGACAAGACATATGTACCTCTCCTGATCTAGGCCCCAAGAACAGATTCCAGTCTTGATGCCACTGAAATTGTTTCTGCTGCAGAAGATGAACTGCCAGATTCTAATATTTGTCTCTGCTACGAAAGGATACTTTGTATACAGCAAGCAAAAGTAGATCACAGTGAAAATGAAAACGGTAAGAAGCATAGAATTCTTTGATGTAATACAGTATAGGTTGTTGCCTCTCCAAATCTTCTTTAAGCCCTGTACTCTTCCTTTTTATACTAATGTTTGTTTTTTTTTCTTTCTTTGAGCAAACATGTCTGACATATTTTAGCTTGACTGCTTTTAGAAGGATAGATACCAGAAAACTGAAAAGACATGATAGAGTTAAAAAGAGAATGGTATCAGTGAACTCATTACTATTCAGGATCCTTCTTCCTGAATTTGAATGAAAGAATGGAAATAATAGTAATAGTAATACAATTCTGAAAATTATTGACAGCTCTGCCTTGAATATCTGTGCCTTGAGTTCTGTCTATGAATTGTATATAGATAGTTTTCAAACCTTTCAGAATAAAAACAGATAGTAGCATCTTTGTTGAAATAAGTCTTCTACAAAACAAGCAGAACATTTGTTTTGGGGACACAACCATGTTGTAGATTTGGGGTTCTTTCTCCACCCTTGTTTTGTACTTAAGCTCTTGGTTGTTTTAAGATTATTTAAGTGATTTTTTTTCTTTTCTCTTGCTTTCTTTTAATAAATGAATATTTTGAAATTCATGATAGCCATTTTATGAATATTCAAAAGTCCCATCATATGCAAATTCATTTTTTTTGTTCTTGTTTCTGATAATGTTCTGAATTGTACAATTCACTGTAGTCTGTTTTCTGTCACAACTTTTCAAACTTAAATAATACATACTTTGTTTAGAAATAAAGTATTGATGGGAGGTGAGAATGAAATACTGTTAAAAGTATTTTTAAAAGCTGCGTGGGGGATTATGGGAGCGACGGGACGCTCCCATGTGACACCTCTCCTGCGTGAGCTGCATTGGCTCACGGTGGACTTCTGGGTGCGCTTCAAGGTGTTGGTTACCACCTTTAAAGCGCTCCATGGCATCGGACCTGGGTATTTGTGGGACCACCTTCTGCTGCCAATAGCTTCCCACCGGCCAGTACGCTCCCACAGAGAGGGACTCCTCAGGGTGCCGTCGGCCAGGCAATGTCGGCTGGTGAACCCCAGGGGGAGGGCCTTCTCTGTGGCAGAACCCGCCCTCTGGAACAACCTGCCTCCGGAGATACACAGGATATCAGATCGCTGGGTTTTGGAAGAAAGAAGCCGTACCACAGAGTGAGAGGCTGTGGAACTCACATATATCAGAAGGCTATTTTAAAAGGCCTTAAGAAAGGCTTTTTCAACATATTACAAATGCTATTTGAAGAGGTACTTGTAATCTGAATAATTCTTATCCCAACTTTAAATCCTATACTAATTTAACCACTACATGTATGCCTTTTAATAAAATTTACTGTTAAAAGATGCTATCAGGCTCCTTCTCATCATCAACGAAAAGTTTTTCTTTTAGAAATATGTTTCAAGCCTTTGTATGTAAATTCATATGAAGGAATCTGGGGTCTTTTAAAATGTTGTTTTGGTATACAGTAAAATCTTATAATTGCATGCCTTTTTAGACATTTTTATTTCTCACTTTTCTGTTTGATTCCCAGAAGAGATCGCAGCGCCTCGGTGCCATTTTTTAATCCCACTAAGGCTGCTTCCCTTTATCCTTGCCTTATTTCTCACTTTAATCATAGCAACAGCCATTGCCTTGAGTGGTGAGTACAAATTATTTATTAGATTCTCAGTTAACCATCGAACAGTTTGCATTTTTCATGAATCTCCCGCCAAGAATAATATTAATTGGATACTAAAAGTTGCATCTTGAATTATTGCTGTTGAAATATTGCTAATAAAAAAACTCTCATGAGCTTTGTAAAGTAAGATAGTCATTAATAAGTGTAGTCTGGTCTTCCCCCAACTTGATGCGCTCCAGAGATGTTGGACTTCAGTCCTCAATGATTCCCAGGAAACCTGGCCAAAGTACAAATTACCTGGGAGATCATGGAAACTGAAATTCAGCTACTCTGAAGGCAATCCTCAGCCCTGGGAAACAGGTTATTACAGAGAGTCAAATCCTTCTTGAGATCCATTATATCATTTCAATTTTGTTGTATTCCCACTTTTTCCTAAGTATTTCAGGTATCTGCTAACTTTCTTTCACAAGGTCAAGCACCTGAAAGTTTGCCAAACTTTCAACCTTTTCTATTGCTATGCAAATGCCAACATACATAGATTATCTTTCTTGGGGCATTCAGTCACATTGACTACACATAATACCACCTTAGTTTATTCATCTAAGTATCAGCAAACTTGAAGTGGCACCGGATTTTCCCCAGTCTCTCTATTAAGAGCCACCATAAACTAAGAAAAACCAGGGGAAAATAATTAACCAAGCTTTATAGTTCACACAAAGCTGTCAGTATAGAAGGATTGGGTTATAAAATATACGGGGAATAGACAGGCTCACAAATATCTATGTAAACATTTTTTATTGACAGTGAATGAGTGTTAGCCATTTCACATTGTATAGCTGATTTTTGTTGCCATACGAGGGTGTGGAGGAAAAGCAAATGGGAAGGAAGGAGAATCTGGATGGAGAAAGTTAGAGAAAGGAATGGGTTTTTATTTTAGCTTCCATCACAAAACAATTATAACATTTTCTTCTTCCCAATGTTCAGAGAGAGGAAGGTTGCATACATAATTCCTGTTCCAATTTGTGAGGGTCAATCAAATATCAAAATGTTGCTGTTTCATTGTAGATGGTATTTTGAATGAACAGCATAATAACATTTGTAACCACAGATGATTCTTCAATGTACCCTTTTTCATTTCTACCTTATGCATCGTGTATATTTTTAAATAAATCTGGACCTTGTGTTGATTTAATACAATATGTTTTTTTCAGTTTATTTCAATTGCAGCGGGAAGTTTCAGTGCAGATCTTCCTTTAAATGTATTGATCAAACAGCAAGGTGTGATGGTGTCTTCAACTGCAAAGATGGAGAAGATGAGTACAGATGTGGTAACATTCAGTTTTATTATGGATGTGCTATTTATTATGTTATGTGCTATTTCCCCTCAAGGCTTGTTTTGAAGTGAAAAAGAAAGACTAATCTGTGGCAATTTCCACATTAAGTTTCACGCTGTAGATAATATTCCACATTACTAAAAGGAGAAAAATATTAGCTCCAGGGGGCCCTTTTGTGGAGGAAATAATAAAATACATATAATTTTTCCTTCTCAATGAAGTATTTTTTTTAATTTTGAGAATTTAAAATTCCTGCCAATATGAATACATTTCTGTATTGTGCACTCATCAGGAACTACAATTTTAACTGAACATGTGCAGAAAAGATACCATTTTATACAATGGTGAAAAGAGCTGTAGAGATGACCTTGCAGAAACTATGTGAAGGCAAAGTGATTTAAGTCCAAGGAAGAAAACATTATAAAGAACTCAGTCCAGCTCTGTCTTTACTCTCTTGAGTATAAAAGGAAGGGAGGAATAAAGCAGCTATGTTTTCAAGTTTCTGTTATTTATTAGTAAAGTAGTGCTCCAATATTAGTTGTGGAGCCTGTTTTCTTGAGCTTGCCATAAAGGGGTGGCAAAGGTTAAAAGGGCTCATTTATTCCGGAAGCAGCGTTGATTGCAAAAACTTCTTTTAAAAAATCACATATCAAAGTTATGCACAATATTATATTTTACTTCCTGAACTAGTCTACTGGAGGGCTTACCCAAAGAGCGTAAAGAGAGAAAAGCAAGAAGCACTTAGCTGCTGCAGTTGTCCTGTCTTTACAATAATAATTATTGTAATTACCTGCTGACTTTTTTTGTGAAAATAATTAAATAAGGTAAAATAATTACCTGCTGACTTTTTTTGTGTCTCCCTAGTCAGACTGAGCGGCAAAAGGGCTGTGCTTCAGGTGTTCAGTTTTGGAACCTGGCGGACTGTGTGTTCCGATGGCTGGAAAGACAACTATGGGAATGTTACATGTAAATACTTAGGATTTTCAAGGTATTACTTAGCAATTTTGTCAAGTTACAATGGAAACAAAATGAGTCAAAATGTAATTTTGAAAGTTTTTGATATACAGTGAACATCTTTGTTGAATTAGCTTTTGTGTTTGGTGTTTCTTTTTTAATTACTGATTTTGATAAGCAACAACACGGTTTCTGAAGATATTCAAAATGTTAGAAAAACTTTGCCAAAATGCAACAGGCTTGGTGTTGCTGACGATTATGTTAAACCTGCCAGGAATTTTTGACCCAGTGTAACACTGGAGACGTAGGCCTTCTCTTTGCAATGTTTACAACTGTGCAGAACAGGGCACACTATAAAACAGTCTTTCTGCTGCAAAAGGAAGAATGAGATGCTGGTGCTGTAATATATAGAGAAGATGCTGGAGATGCTGATGGGAATGAAACTCCAGCATTCTGAGAAGGTTGTAGATTTGCTATCCTGCATTAGATTTGTTTTACTATTATAATCTATCCCAGATTTCAAAAGCCAGGTAATATAAGAAGTCTTAAATATAAGAGTTAAACATGAACATGTTACTTGAACATATTGGTTAATTCTTACCTTCTATAGTTTTGTAAGCTCATCTGGCTTCCCAGTGGCTGCCATTGAGAATGAGTTCCAGAAATATTTTGTTACTGCAAATCGTTGGTTATCAGCTGATCAACTAACATCACCACAGAATGCTACTGATTTACGGTATGTTTCAGATGCTTAGCTTCAGAAAGACATGCAATTGGGCTTGTCTGCAGAATTTAAACCTATATTATCTGCATGCACGAACCATCACATAATGGTGTTAGATAAGATGCCCTGTGTTACTGGATTTTACCATTTCTCAGTTGGCAAATTCGTAATATGCATTGATTCCTGTTCTAAAAGAAATATTCATTGATTTAAAATGTTTTCCCATCTTCAGTTGAATAGAACAACTAAAATAAAAGTCATTATTCATTTCAATTCTCATTCCTAAGCCTTTGCAGGGAACAAGTAGCAATGAATTAATTAAAATGGCCATTCTCTTCCTGGAGTTAATTGTAACACGTGTCCATGTAAAGGCTTTGTGTAAGTAATGTGACCTCGCTCATATCCAAAATCATGTATATCATTATTCATGATCTGGATATTCTTGGGATCAGAACACCAAAGAATTTACACCTGGGAGATTCCATTTTACCCTGTTTGGACTTTAATATGGAAAGGAAGTGCTCATATATTCAATTAAGTAACTCTTTCCATATATCTATGTGGAAATATGTATTAAATAGGGAAATTCAGATTTCCAGTGATGAATTCATATTGGTGTTGGTAAAGACTATGCTGACAAAATACTTACAAGATTGAGCCAATAATCTTTCTTGTTTAAACTAATCATTGCCAATTAGTCCCTTTCAAATGTATTTTGAATGTATCTCCAAGGGAGATGGGCAATTAAGAAATATGAAAAAGAAGGAAGGAAAAAGGAATGAAAGAAGAAAGAAAGAAAGAAAGAAAGAAAGAAAGAAAGAAAGAAAGAAAGAAAGAAAGAAAGAAAGAAAGAAGGATGCTAACTCTTAGACTTCTAGGCAACATAATGAAAGTTATCTGGGAATTCTGAGAGTTGTAATCCTAATACATTTGGAAGAAATGAATTTAGGAAGGCTGGTTTAAATTTATATACTGAATAAACGGTATTTTGATGGATAAAGCTGGCAGGGAAAGAACAAATAATAGACGTTCCTTTTTTCTGTTTCAGAGAAGAATGTATTTCAGGCAATGTAATTGTCTTAAAATGTTTAGGTAAGTGATTTGGGAAATGGTATAGAATATTAACCCAATTTCCTCACATGAACTAGGGAAGAATGCAAATGTTCAAGTATAAAGACGGAAAAAATCATTGTGTACAAGTTTAGTTTTAATGAAGGGCAGCTATACAAAACAAGATTGTCAGTTTCAATTAATTTCTGCGAATCTTATGGAGGAGAACTTTCTGGTGGAGATGCCTCAGTTATTAGCATGTTTGGTATAACTGCAGTCCCCTAAAATGATAAGAACAAAATAAGGATAACAGCAACAACAATCATTTGGATGAATAATATCCCAATTCAAGATTATTCAGAACTAGAAAGATTAAATCTTTTCTATTAGATAAATTAAGAATGAGCGTTTTATAGTGACCGGTATATGCCAGTGATTTTATTTTTTCATTCTGCCAGCGTGTGGTACCAGGATCTGGTACTCCCCACGTATTGTCGGTGGAAATGTGTCCCTGCTCCAGCAATGGCCATGGCAAGCCAGCCTTCAGTTTCAAGGATATCATTTGTGTGGGGGGTCAATCATCACCTCACGGTGGATTGTTACAGCAGCCCACTGTGTTTATGAGTAAGCATCCCATCTAGAATACTATTTTCTACACATTTTGTAATGTTATCTCCAGTTTCCTGTTCCAATTTCCTTGTTCTAAAATGCATCCATATGAATTCTCACACTGGATATTATCTGAGTTTTATCTTTCTGGTCTTCATGGGTTCAGCCTACATACACGTTTGCCATCTTCTGAAAAGGTGGTCTCTCTGTTGTTTTTTTAACCTTACCATGCTGCTTCACATTTTGCTTCACAACAGCAGCAAAGCATTAACATTTGTCATCTGTATATTTTAGTTATAGGTACTTTTCATTACAGCAATGACATGGGAGTCAACTTTCCTTGATTGTTTTCCAAAATACTGGTGTGATATAGAGAGGCAACTAATTATTGCCACCTTATCCTGGTTGGGCCTGAATAGCTGGATGTAGGCTATAAGAAACTTTTAAAACGTGAATAGATGTGATACAAAGTATTTTCACTTAACAAAATGATGTAATTATAATTTCATATTACACAGGAGACATCAATTTGGTTTTGTGCTTGTGCTATAAACTTCTACAACAGTGTCAATAGAAACCTTATATTTTCTTTCTACTTTTCTTACAGAATCACTCTGAGTTATATTTCAATGGCTACCTGCAAGCACAATGTCTGTGGAGATTCTCAGTCATCCAGGTCATGGTTTTCCCCAAAGGTGCTTTTTTAAGAGGCAACGTGCTTTGTTTTTCCTTGAACACATTTCAAAGACATCAGTACTGAAGAAGCTTCTTGGATCAGAAATGAAACATCTTCAAGGAAAAACAAAGAAAGTCCAGTTGCCTCTTGAAAAAGCACATTTGGGATGATTTTCAAGCCTGGTTTTGATGTTTTGAATTCTGGAACTGATCAGGAGGATGGAATTATTTGCCAAAATGTTCCTGAATGTTGCTGTGAAAAGGTGGTGATGGTGGGAAACACAGTATAAGACTTCTGCTGACACCACTTGCAGATGTTTATATAAGTAGTCCTCGACTTACAACTGTAATTGAATTTGGAATTATAGTCATAAGTCATTGCAGTTGTAAGATGAGGCATCACATGACCAGACCCTATTTTTCATCATTTTTTTGGTGATATTGCTTAAGCAAATGCCATGGTGATTAAGTGAATGCTGCGGTGATATAATATGATATAAGATATATGATTCATATGATCCAATATTTTTGGAAATGAAACCTTATACATCAAAACTTATTGAATATAAAGTTCAAAACCTTACACACAGCCAATTTTAAATGTTGAAAGATATTAATTTCTTTTGATTTGTAATTTTTTCGCTAAAACAGTTTGCACCTGCCAGGAGCTTGGAGTGTTCATGTGGGTTTAGTAATCCTGGAAGAAAGTCCTGTTAACCCATACTTAGTGGACAAAATTATATACCATAAAAATTATAAGCCTAAAACAATGAAGAATGATATAGCATTGGTTAAGCTGGCTACTCCACTTGCACTAAATGGTAATTTTGACTCCCTTGATTTTCTTTTTCTCTTGTTTTGTATTTAAAACTCATATTGAGAAGGGTAGCCTAAATTTCTCACATGTATTATTTGCTATAGTGTTAGTATTCACTTTTGGAAAGTATTCACTTATGGAAAGAATATTATATGACCATGAGAAAGTGAGACCTGTAGGAAGTTGGAATATTCTTTTTATGCTTTTCATTTCATTTTATTTATTTTTATTTTTATTTTTATTTGATTTATATGCCGCCCTTCTCCGGAGACTCAGGGCGCATTACAGTGCGTTAAGCAATAGCCTTCATACTTTTGTATATTTATACAAAGTCAGTTTATTGCCCCCACAATCTGGGTCCTCATTTTACCCACCTTAGAAAGGATGGAAGGCTGAGTCAACCTTGAGCCTGGTGGGATTCGAACTTGCAGTAATTGCAAGCAGCAGATGTTAATAGATGTTAATAACAGGGTGCTTTAAACCACTGTACTACAGGCTCTGTTTCTCTTAAGTATTTCAGTATTTCTCTTAAATACTGTGTATTTGCCATGGAAATCATTTCCAGAAAGCTTCTGTGCAGGTTTCTGATGATGTGTGATCTGATGCTCATTTTGCAGAAGCAGTTACGATGGAGAGGAAGGAAGGAAAGGTGTGGGTTATGATTCTTATCTCAGTACAGCTGTCCTCTGGGAGACACAACCAAAACCCAATTTGCAGAGAGAGACTGTTTCGTAATCTGTACAATTTTAAGAGTAGTTGAAGACAAGACAAGAAGACCAAGAAACCTGCCTTTTGTTCTTCCTTTTCTGATAACTTTTCGGTGAATGAGAGTTATATTTTCAAAATAAAATCTAGATTTTAGAAGTTATGCAAAGTATGCAGACTCATTTCCACCCCATTAATAATATCATTTTATATTTTACTCTTTCATCATTTTCAGTGAAATGGTTTTATTTTATTAAGTTATGCTGTTCTATCATTCTTGTATGTTATTATGGCACATTCAGCCAGATGTTTAGACTGGATTTGGCATTTTTATTCTACTTTCAAGTGCTTCCCAAGTGCTAGGCAGATGTGTTGTTTAAAAGTTAAATATATCATTCTTATTATTTTACCGGTACCGTGGATTTGAATAGATTCCAATTGCGTAGAATTGGATTTTTAATTCAAATAATTTAAAAACTGGATATTCAATTCAATAATAGGAAATCTCTTGTTACTTTCCCAACCCTCTATAATCTCCCAATGCTGTAGTTCTACAAAAGAAGTATTCAAAAAACTGTATTTATATGTTTAAAAGTTCTGAATCTTTAGGAAAAAGATGAGGGATATGATCTCACACTGAATGTTGTTTGCTTAAACAGGTCTTGTAGAGCCAATTTGCCTTCCTAATTTTGGAGAACATTTTCCAGAAGGGAAAATGTGTTGGATATCAGGATGGGGAGCGACAGAAGAAGGAGGTATTCATTTAAATTTCTGAAATTTACTCAACCAAACTGTCACATGTAAAAAAATTAATTCAAGACATTCCCATAAATATCTTTCTATAAACTTCTCAATAAACCCTAACCCTTTATTTCTAAAACAGAAAATAAATTTATAAACACAAAATAGAAATAAAATTACTATGAGCTGTTAATTATTGCTTTATGTACAAGTAGTCCTCAGTTTACAACCATAATTGACCCCAAAATTTATGTTGCTAAGTGAGAAATCTGTTAAGTGAATTTTGTCCCCTTGTATGACTTTTCTTGCTACTTTTGTTAAGTGAATCATTGCATGCTTAAATTAGTTACAAGGTTGTTAAGTGAATCTGGTTTCCCTATTGATTTTGCTTGTCAGAAGGTCGCAAAAGGGGATCATAAGACTCTGGAACACTACAACTGTCATAAATGTGAGTCAGTTGTCACACATCCAAATATAAATCACATGACCATGGGGATGCTGCAATGGTCATAATGTGAAAAATTGTCATGAGTCACTTTTTCAGTGCTGTTGTAACTTTGAATGGTCGCTAAGTGAACTGCTGTAAGTTGAGGACAACCAACTTACCAACCATTTTGTACCAACAAAATAAATAAATGATTAGAAATATGAAGATCATCTCCTATCTCCTGCTTTATCTAAGGTAAAAGACTGCAGGAGATGTTCCAAACATCTGACAATACCAAGTTGTCTACTTCTTAAAATATAAATTCCACCCATTACTTTTGCAATGTATAGAAATTTGATTAGTCTTCTCTATAGGTTGATCTGAATACAATTAATTTTTGACTTTGCACTCCTCTGAATTTTACATTACAATTGCTGCTTAAAAATTACACACATTTTAAAAAAAATATTTAATTTTTTAAAAAAAAATTATTTTCATCCCGCCATTTTATGTTGCCAAGATAGCAAATATAAAACCTCCTTCCTCCTCTTCTTTTTCCCACAACAGCCCTGTGGAGTGAATTGGGTTAAGGGAGAGTGACTGGCTCATGCCTAAGGCAGGACTAGAACTCACAATATCTTGGTTTCTAAGGCCACACTTTAACTACTAAACCAAACTAGCTCAAAATTGCATTATATTAGGACAAGTCACAAAATGTGCATAGTAGAAAATGCTGTGTACATTACATAGAGTCATGACAGGGGTGGGTTCTACTTACCTTTACTACTAGTTCACAACAGGATCGCGCTTCTGGCATACACAGATTGTCTATGATGGCATTCGGGTAGGTGGGCAGAGCTCCCCCCCCCGGTTTTACTACCGGTTTGCAAGAACCGGACCGAACCGGGGGCAACCCACCACTGAGTAATGACTATAATTGACCTTATACAAAATAAGTCAGATTTGGGAAGACTGCTCCATTTCTGGTCCTAATTTACATCTACTGGAATGTAGTGGGGATTAATTTCACCCCTAGCTGAGATTCATAATTTAATGTTTTTTTCTGAATGTCTGGTTGAATGTCAAAATTCCTTCTAAACAAACAAACAAGCAAAAATAGTTGATACAAATGACCCATCTTTTTTATCATCTACAAAAGATCCACCCATCTTTTGTATCATCTATCTTATAAAGCAGCAATACATATACATAGTTAATGAATAAATATATTTACATTTATTTATGAATATAAGACTAATAAAATATATTAAATTGTAGTAAATCTTCTTAGGATATAGTTATATTTTATTATTGCTTATAGCTTTTTTTTTTTTTTACAAAGCCATCTTATCACAGAAATAGAAAAACTAATTATTCTCTTGGGATATCAGGTGATACTTCAGAAACCATGAAATATGCTGGTGTCCCTCTAATTTCTAACAAAGTGTGCAATCATGGAGAGGTCTATGGAGGAATTGTAGCATCATCAATGCTTTGTGCAGGTTATTTAAAAGGAGGCATAGACACCTGTCAGGTAAGAACATTTCTTATTGCTATATGTCTAAATTTTATTGTTGATTAAATGTTCATTTAAAAAAAAAAGTCCTCTGCTGACGTCCAACTGATGTCGCGGCATGATCGAACATGAGGAGTGGGTCTCCGTGCTCCCATGCAGAGTTCTCCCTGTTGGAGGGCTCCAAAAGGAGATAAAGCCATCCTGTAGGGGTGGTGAAGTAAAGAGGGGTGCCCTGCAGGTCGCAGAAAGCGTCAATTCTCCTGTTTGACCCAGGGCTTCTTCCCTCTCATCCATGACAAGGAGAAGAGGCAGCCATCATGGCTCCCATGAAGCTGGAACAGATGAGGCAACAAAGAAATGTGCAGGAGCAGTGTAGATGAACAGTGACTGGAGCTGGGTGAGAAGATTCCTTTTTTATTTAGACCCTAACTTTAAAAGAAAAAAAAGAAGAAAATCCAGGAAAAGAGACTCTTAAAACTATTTCTTAAAGTGGCGAATAACCATAAAGAGAAAAATTCTAGATCTGAAAGAGAAGAACTAAGGTGAGAAAATCTAAAGACCTTTTAAAACATAGAAAATTGGACTTTTAACTGGGTAGGTGTTCTGGAAAGGCATTATAAAATGTTGGAACTATCTACTTGAATAGCTGACTTTGCTCCCATAAATTGAATTAAATTTAAATTAATCAATTTGTTAGACTCAAAACAACGCTGAAACCTAAGCTAAGGTTGCCATCTACTGGTGAATGGAAAATATACCATACATCTACAAGCCTGCAAAATTTTAGATAAGAGAAATAAACAACATCCATCTGGACAACTGTGGTAATACTCACTGTACTATAACTATCTACTTTATGATTACTGGATGTTATTGTGAGAATAAGGAAGACCTTTAAGTAAAGTAAAGTGACTTTTGATTTTTGGAAAGCTGCCTGGACTACTTAAATGGAACAGTTTAATAATCCTGAGGTGTAAAGAACTATGGTTATTGAACTTTCTGTGGAGCAACATTGGACCTGAATATATTGTTTTTGGACTATTGAGTAAGAACGGGACTTACCAAAATAAGACAAGATGCTCCTTTAGGGGAAAATGAGTAAGATTTCAAAAGAAATGGCGTTGATGTTTCAAAGCATTAGGGATACTATAACAAAGAATCACAGAGAGATGAAGAACCTAGTGCAAGGCATAAATGGGAAAATAGAAAATATCTTACAACTGATAATGAATGAAGATCAAAGAGTCCAGGAAAGAGATGAGACAACAGAAAGAATGGAGGGAAAGATAGAACAGACAAATCAGCAAATAAAGAAAGGAGATGAGAAGACAATAAAGTTAATAATGACTGATGAAATAAACCAAGGGAAAAGTACTTTAAGAGATTTAAAAATGGAATCGGATAAGCTGGAAGATACTTTTGAAAGGAAGATAGGCGCTTGGGTGGACACTCTGGAGACCTGGCAGCTTAAGGGGATAGAGATGGGAGAAATATTCAGACCAAATGGTGAGGAAGCAGATGTTGATAAAGACAAAGATCTAAGACAGGAGTATGGGAGGCATGCTAAAAAACTAATAAGAATTGAAGTATTAAAATGGGGAAGAGATGATGGATAGAAAGGATTTTTTTTTCTAATATAATGATGGCCTGGTTGAAAACTAGAATAGAGGTAGAAATAAGAATGTACACTTATATAAAGCAATAGTTAGATGGAAAGATTGGAGGTTGAAAGATGGTATTATTATGTATGTTTAAATAATATGATGATTGGTACTAGAATGGTGTATTGAAATATTGAACAACCAAATAATGAAGGACTATGTCTTAATATAAACATGAGTATTAACACTAGGATTAGTAATGGTAGCCTGACTAGAAGCCAGAATAGAGGTAGAAATAAGAAACAGGGGGAATATTAGCATATATAATTTTTATATAATAAGCAATAACTAGATAGAAATACTAGAGGCTGAAAGATGGTATTACTATGTATGCTCAAATAATATCATTGGCATTAAAATGGAACATTGAAATATTGAATGACTACCTTAAAAAAACATGTATATTAATACTAGGATTATATAAATTTGATTAACGTAACAAATATTATTAATATTATTATCGCTACTTGTATCGAAATGAATTTTACCCAGAGGCCACACTGTTCATGTATGGATATTGATGTATATTTAAAAATAAAAATCCAATAATACTTTTTTTAAAAAGTCCTCTGCCGTCAGTCTTATGCAAACCTAGCTTTTAAAGAAAACCTCTAAATGGCATTTGATGACAAATTTTCTTCATCTCAGCAATAGGAAAAAGTCCATGGGTCACATCAGCCTGTGATCAAATTATAAATGCATGCAAATAGAAATGATATAGGACAGTGATGGCAAACTTTTTAGAAATCGAAGGCTCAAACTGCAACCCAAAACCCATTTATTTATCGCAAAGTGCCATCATGGCAATTTAACCTGAATAATGAGGTTTTACTAAAATAATGATAAACAAGACAGAGTTCAGTTAATTGTTCTAAGAAAAATGTGATAAATGCACTTTTATGCCCCTTATATTTTTTCTGCTTTTGAAATATTACGCTTAGCAACAATAAAAAAGAAAAACTTTAGTAATATCATTTCTCTTTCCCTCCCTCTCTCGCCCTCTCTTTCTCTCTCTCTCTTTCCCTCCCCCTCTCTTTCCCTCCCTCTCTCTCTTTCCCTCTCTTTTTCCTATCTATCTATCTATCTATCTATCTATCTATCTATCTATCTATCTATCTATCCATCCATCCGTGCTCTCCTGCCCAGCTTCACGTGTCATGTGAATCCAACCACTAGGCCTGTGGAGGGGGAGTGGAGGCTGGCAGGCAAAGCCAAGCATTAGCGATCCATGCAAAATAAGGCAGCTCCAACCTGGATCCTGTCGGGGAGACACCCCCACTTGCCTCTCCCTCTCTCCCCCTGTGGGGGGGGGCCACGGGAGCCTGAGCATGTTCCCTCCTCGGAGGCAACCAGCAAGCAAACAAACATGGTGCTCCAGCTGGGAGGCAGTGATGTGAAGTTCCACCTCTGGCCGGTGAGAGCGGAGCAGGCAGGGCATGCACCTTCCCGCTGCCACTGTGGCATTTTGAGCCACATTTGGTAGAGTTTGCAGGTGGGCTCGGTGGGGCCACTTAACAGTGAGGGAGACCCCAGCCCATTTGGTTTGCTTCAGTACGGGTGGGAACACAGAAGGTGGAGGAAATCCATGCCTCTCGGCATTCAGCCCTCAAAGACTCCTTTGGGGTGACTGGGAGGGGAGGGTGAGGGGTGGGGCTAGCCAGTGGTGGGATCACATGACAGGGAGCTACAATGGAGTGATGAAAGAGCCCACAGCTTGCCAACACCTATCCTATGGCATACTGTGCAGGAACCACAGCGCATGTGCTCACACATAGGGCTGTGCGTGCCACCTCTGGCATGCATGCCATAGGTTCGCCACCAGGGATATAGGAGATATAAGGAAACATCACTGGGAATATTGTAAATTAAGAAATTCACCCACCATGTTTTGTTTAGGAGAACGAAAGAAAAGGAAGGATGGCAAGAATCCAAAGCTTAGCTGTTAAATATAAAAGAACTCAGTTTCAGTTTTTGGCAAAGATCTGCTCCTGCTTCTTACAGAAATATCCCTCTTTATATGTGTTGCCTCTGGAGATGGTGGTTTGGAATTCTGGGCATCACTTCCTACTCTTTTATGGAGAAGCCCAAGTTGAGGGAGACAGTAGAGAATAACCATGATCAGCTGATAGGTTATAATAAGCTGTATCAGTGTTTCTCAACCTTGTCCGCATGAAGATGTATGGATTTCAACTCCCAAAATTTCATTCATCTTCAAGTGGCCAAGGTTGAGAAATACTGAGCTGTATGACAATGACAAAAGGAAGTTTCTTTTTTCATAAAACATTTGTCAGACTCTCAGAAAAGTCATGCTGTGAACTCATCACAGAGACAGTCTTCCTCTTCATTTGCAGTTGCTAAGCAGCTTGAATAAAAGCTGACGCTTGCTTGCTTAATTAATTGCTCTACGGATTTCTAAGATGGTAGTGCTTAAAGTGTGGTATAGGATAGCACATGTTCTCAAGACCATGAGTGCTCAGATAATTATCCACAATATTTTTCAGACATGGCCACATTATGTTTTTCTGTCTCTTTCAGGGAGACAGCGGGGGGCCATTGGCATGCAAAGATATGAATACTTGGAAGTTGGTGGGAACAACCAGCTTTGGGGTGGGCTGCGCGGAAGAAAACAAGCCTGGAGTCTACAGTCGCATCACCTCATTTCTGGATTGGATACATGAACAAATGGAGGTTTATTCTCTGATAGTTTCTTTTCCGGGCTTAAGCATATTTTATCCAGTGGGAGCAGGCAGGCAATTATGTCCCCCCCCCCCGGGCATCAGTAGTGGGGGATAAAATAGTTAATATGGCAGCCACTACTGTGTACTCAGATCCCAACCCTTTTTGGTATCCACCAATCTAAAAGGAAATGGACTTCAACTATGTGGTTGCGTTTGCCATCTTAATTCCTTCCTCCCTGCAGATGTTCGTATTTTTCTCTGTTGCAAGTATGTGAATGGCACAACAGAAAGGGATTTTGCTTCATCTGTGGCTGATTTTATACCATATTAAGTTTGCAATTGTAGGAGCAATTGTTGAAATCCAGTGTTTATTATGTGGGTGGGAAGAAACCAAACCCAATGCTTCATTTCCATGAGCATGAGGAGAAACTGATAAAATGCAAAGATTTATGCCACAAGGCTGAGTGCCAATTGAACTTTGATAGTTTGATAGTCCTGCCGCACCCTGGTAGGCTTCTATTTATCCAGGGATAAAACATGAGAAAGATTAGATTTGCAGAGTTATGCTTAATCATTTCCTGCTTGGTTTTGCATTGCTAATTAGAGGCAATTATTTCAGGAACATGAGTAAATATTCGTAAGAGAGTAGCAGGCTTCATGCAGGGCACCTCCCAAGGTAATAGTTCACTTATCTGCAGAATGACAAACTACTTGAGTGATCAAGTCATCAGATTGACGTTATCACTCTTTTATCACTCTTTCTCAGCAGACCTTGCTCAATCTTTAGACCAGTGATGGCAAACCTTTTAGAGACCGAGTGCCCAAACTGCAACCCAAAACCCACTTATTTATCGCAAAGTGTCAATGGCAATTTAACCTTAATAATGAGGTTTTACTACCTAAAATAATAATAAACAAGGCAGAGTTCAGTTAATTGTTCTAAGAAAAGCGTGATAAAAAGAACTTTTATGCCCCTTAATTTTTTTCTGCATTTGAAATATTATGTTTAGCAACAATAAAAAAAAACCTTTTGTAATCATTTCTCTTTCCCTCCCTCTCTTTTCCCCCTTTCTCTCTTTCTCTTTCCATCCCTCTCTCTCTTTCCCTCCCCCTCCCTTTCTCACTCTCTCTGTCTCTCTCTTTCTTTCTCTTTCCCTCCCTCCCTGTTTCTCTCTCTGTCCTATCTATCTATCTATCTATCTATCTATCTATCTATCTATCTATCTATCTATCTACCTATCTACCTATCTATCTATCTATCTATCTATCTATCTATCTATCTATCTATCTATCTACCTATCTATCTATCCATCCATCCGTGCTCTCCTGCCCAGCTTCACGTGTCATGTGAATCCAACCACTTGGGCTGTGGAGGGGAAGTGGAGGATGGAAGGCAAAGCCAAGCGTTAGAGATCCATGCAAAATAAGGCAACTCCAATCTGGATCCTGTTGGGGAGATACCCTCCTTGCCTCTCCCTCTCTCCCCCCAATGGGAGGGTGGTGGGTGGCCTGAGCGCAGCTCCCTCCTCAGAGGCGACCAGCAAGCAAACAAACATGGTGCTCTGGCTGGGAGGCAGTGACACGGAGCCCCACCTCTGGCCAGTGAGAGCGGGTCAGGCAGGGCGTGCACCTTGCCCACTGCCACCATGGTGTTTGGAGGCGCGCTTGGCGGAGTTTGCAAGTGGGCTCGTTGGAGCCTCTTGGCAGCAAGGGAGACCCCAGCCTGTTTGGTTTGCTTCAGTGCAGGGTGGGAACACAGAAGGTGGAGGAAATCCATGCTTCTCGGCGTTCAGCCCTCAAAGACTCCTTTGGGGTGACTGGGAGGGGACGGTGAGGGGCGGGGCCAGCCAGTGGTGGGATCACACGACAGGGAGCCACAGTGGAGTGACACAGTGGAGTGACAGCCAGTGGTGGGATCACACGACAGGGAGCCACAGTAGGGTGGCTTGCCAACACCCGCCCTATGGCATACTGTGCTGGGGCAATGGCACACGTGCCCACAGAGAAGGCTTTGTGTGCCACCTCTGGCACGTGTGCCATATGTTCACCACCACAGCCTTAGACTATACAATGGGTGTAGTAGAGGAATGAACAAGCTCTATTGTAAATGAAACAGAATCAAAAATTATATGGAGGTGTAATAAAACCATTTAAAGACCTAATGTGGGTATCATGATTAATGTGCCCATGGAAATTGTGATCCCTACATAACAGCTGTTACATAACAGCTGTTAGGCTCTTATCAGTGAATTACAGATGAATAAACAGTTACAATTTTAATAAGTTCATTGAAAGAAGTTTAGAATGTAATGACAATTTAGGAAGAACGTTTGATGTACATGAAAGCTGCATCAGTGTTAGCCTAGCACCTTTCCCATGGTTTGTTTATGTATGGATCTTCTGATTCATTACCTTTCCATAAACTTTGGAGATGCTGATTTTGCAGATCTATGTGGATATGTTCACTACTATTATCTCCACATGAACTCTCCACATGCATTTTACAGTAAACTGCATTAACAATCACAGCACCCTTCTGTAATGAAGAACATAATTATCAACTATGAGGAATCATAACTTTTAGCTTTTTCAACAACAGACAAAGAAAGGCACAAGTGGTCAATTTATTCCCATGAATTAGACTTAGAGTAAATGAAATATTTTAAGTTCTTGGACAAAGTTTTTCATGCCTCTAGGAAATTAACCACCCAAGTAAATTCTGGCACTTCTACTGCCCAAAAGAGCACACTATAAACTAAATTTTAAAGGAAACGGGGCAAATTACATTTCAGCATCAGTCAAGCTGTTTATGGCCAAAATAGTTCCATAAATTTCATGTGGGATGCAACATGGCCCATATATAAACTAAGGGCTTATGAAATTTTCTTAGGACTTTGTTCAGTATCCCAAAATGCACTCCTAATGCAATCTTGATTTTCATCCATAGAGAGAAGAGTGGAAGGGAGACGATTAGCATCATCATCGTCATGCATTCATCAAAATGCTCTACAATTCATTTTCAGCTTCGATAATTTTTGTACTTTTTAAGAAAGGTGCTGCAACTTTTCCTGTTTCCTATAACTACACAATATACTTTTACAATGGAGAATTCTTACCTTCTTTGGATGACTTTTCCAGTCTGGAAATGAAAGCTTATTTGTAAACCATTGGTCCTTTTTTAAAAAATCCCATCTATAATCTGATTGCTTTAAAATGAAACCAGAATGTGAGATCTGGCCAAACAAGCAGAACAAATTAAAGACATGTTTAAAGAATGAGCTAAGGTCCTACACCAAGAATGGAAGGAATACATATAAAAGGGGAGAGGAGACTACCGAATGTTTTATATATGGAATTCTGATAAAAATACAGTTAGATACCAGCTGAATGTTGAACTTATTTAAATATATAAGTTCACTTATTTACTGATTTGAACACAGCTTGACTTTGGTCATACAATTACTCAGATATTTCAATTGAGTTCATCATCCATCTATTATCCATCTATAGAATCCTTCCCAAGGGCCTCGTTTAACACCATCAACATATGCCCATCCCAGGTCCTTTAGAAGCAGGGGTATGATTCAACCAATTTGGACCACTTCAGGCAAACCGGATGTTAATTTTAATCTGGTTCGCTGAACCGGTTGTTCCAAGGACTGTTTGATCCTGCCCACCCTGCCCCACCCCTCCCAGGAATCTCCATGCGGCCTGCTTTGGATACCAGGTAAGTGCAGGGTGTGTGCGGAGACTCTGGGTGGGTGAAAAACGGCCCTACTAGAAGTCCAGAAACAGGCCTGTTTCCGACCTCCGGAGGGTCTCCGGTGCCCGGGGGAGGCCATTTTTTCCCTCTTGGAGGCTCCAGGAAAGCCTCTGGAAAAAATAGGTCTACCGGAAGTCTAGAAATGGGCCCATTTCTGGCCTCCAGAGGGCCTCCGGTGCCCAGGGAAGGCTGTTTTTGCTTTTCTGGAGACTCATGAAAAGCCTCTGGAGCTTGGGGAGGGCAAAAACATGTGTCCCCCCGCCATGATGCAGGAAGCCGAGTAGGCCATGCCATGGCCACACCCACCCAGCAACCAGGCAGCAAACTGGTTGCTGAAATTTTTCAATCCCACCCCTGTTTAGAAGGACTTGCTAAGTGGATAAAAATGCCAAACCCAGTCAAAACATCCAGGTGACTGTGTGACCAACCTTAATGAGAGAACACAGATTATGTGGTCCCTGCTAACAAACACCAAAGTCAAACTGTGTTCAGATCAGTTGCTTGTTGCACAGTCAGACAGATGTTCAGACTGGATTTGGCATTTTTATCTATCTATTGAGTCCTTCCCAAGGACCTGGGATAGACAGATGTGGATTTTTGATGGTGTTTATAGATATCATCACAGGATGTAAGCTGCCTTTTGCAACTGACTGATGGTGAATTTGTCAATGTCAATGGTATTCAAGTGGTGCTCCAATTGTTTTGGGATTGCACCTAAGGTATCTATGACCATGGGTATTATCTTTGCTTTCTTTTGCCACAGTCATTCTATTTCTATTTGCAGGTCATCATATTTTGTTATCTTCCCCAGTTCTTTCTCTTCTAGCCTACTTCTCCAGGTACTGCCATGTCCACTATCCAGACTTTTTTGTCTTTCTTATCAACAATTGTTAAGTATGGGGTGTTATGTGTCAGATGCTTATCTATTTGAATTCTAAAGTCCCAAAGCACTTTAACTTCTTCGTTTTTTTTATTACTTTCTGTATTTTATAATCCCACCAGTTCTTGCTTGCAGGCAAATGGTATTTCTTGCAGATCTTCCAATGCACCATTATTGCTACTTTGTTGTGCCTTTGTTTGTCATCAGTTTGTGTGATCTTTCTGCAGCAGCTAATCAGGTGATTGACTGTTTCTCAAGCTTCTTTACAGAGGTGGCACTTGTTGCTGTCTTCTCAATTCTGATTTTGTATGCATTTGTTCTTAAGGCTTGGTGTTGTAAAGCCAGAATTAACCCGTCTCTTCAATTTTCCTGCTCTTAACCATTGCCAAGTGTTCTTATTATCTGCTTTGCCTGCTAATCTTTTAAATGCACTGGCCCTGTAATAATTTGTCTTCCAATGTCTTTTTTCTGTTCTTTATTTGTTCTTTCTTGTAGGTCAGTTTGGCACTGACTCCTTGGTAGTCAATAAGCCTTCCTGGTACACTAGTTTCAGTACATCTTATTCTCTATGTTTCAGATATTCCTCCAATGGTCTTCTTCAACTTTGCAATATTCCATGCTCACCAATTTCCTTGATAAATATAATCCGTCAACACAGCTGTAAGGATGAAGATCATGATTCGTTGTCATTATTTCTTCTGGTCTTCCTGTCCAGGGCCTTTAGTTCCCCTTGAGTCCAGTCCACTCTTCTAGCTGTGTATCTAATGATTGGAATTGCCCATATTTAAATTGCCTTGATGATGTTTCCTCCATTGACTTTGGACTTTAAGGTCTTCTTCGCTGTCTTGATGCATTCACTTCTAACCTTTTTCTTGACTTCAGTATGTTTAATGTTGTCAGCTTGAAAGATGCTCAAGTATTTGCAGTCATCATCTCCACGCAGACTCTTGGGATCTTGATTCTTTCAGTTTTCACTATTTCCCCCTGTTTGATCCTGAGTGTGGCACATTTGTCCAGTCCCAACTCCATTGTTATATCTGGACCACATATACAGACAGTGTTGAGTAGTGATTCTGTTTCAGATGGTGTTTTTCCATACAGCTTCAGATCATCCATGAAAAGGAGATGGGAGAGCCTGGTGGATGTTTTTGATGTTTAATAGCCAGAATCAGAGTTATTCAGTATTGTTGACAGAGGAATCAGTGCAATGACAAGGAGTAGTGGTGAAAGCAAGTCTCCTTGAAAGATTCCTCTCTTGATATTAACTTCTCCCAGGCAATCACCATTGACCAGCAACTGTGTCTTCCATTGTACCATTGATCTTCGCACAAAACAGCTGATATTTCTTACTGTTATTTATAGGCACTTGATTATCCAATCATATAGAAGAGAGTCAAATGCCTTCTTGTAATCACTCTATTCTACATACAACTTGGTCTTGCTTCTCTGGCAGTTTTTCAGAATCAACTTGTGAATTAGTTGTTGATCTTTTGTTTTTCTGCTGTTTGGGTGGTTTCCTTTATGCTCAGGTGGGAAGAGCTTGTTTTCCACTAGATGTTGTTAGACTGCATCAGCTACCACACCAGTTAGCAATTTAAAAGTTGTTTCTGAGCAAGTAATTGGCCTTTAGTTGCCTGGTGCTGCCCCTTTTGTTGGATCTTTCATTATCAGGTACGTTTTGCCAGATGTTAGCCATTCTTCAATTTTACCTCTTTGCAGTATGTTTTTAAACTGCTTGGCAATGATTAAGTGTAGAGCAGTCAGATGTTTCAACTAAAAACCATGCAGTTCATCTTCACCCGGTGCTGATTAATTCTTGATTTTCCTTAACCTTTTCTCCATCATTTCTGCTGTTATTACAAGTTCTTTTATTTCCATTTCTTTTTTATTCTTATCTGCTTCCTTTAGCCAAGCTCCATTCTTCTTGTATTTCTTTGGGTTATTCCATATCTGTGTCCAGAATGTCCCTGTTTCTTCCTTGTCAGGTATTGTTATTCACTGCAGTTTCTCCATTAATGGATTGGTAGGAACATTTCTGATTAGATTGAAATTGGAAATTCTGCCTATAAATTCAAGCTTTGTATCTGCTGATCTGCTTGGCTATAGCTGTTATTTGCAGTTTTATTATTTCCAATGCTTTCTTAATCTTCCTCTTTTTAAAGTAGTATTTCTTGATTATGTATTTATTTATTTTTTTGGTCTTGTGCTAGCTGTTTCTTTGGAATAAGCTTCAATGCAGGCAATCTTATTCTGTTATTTTTGTACTGTTCTACAAGTTCAGTTATTCTTTCTTTCAATTTTTCTACTTCTTTGGTGATAGAGCTTGTTTCTGAATGAAAACAATTCTATATTCAAGGAGAGAAGCAACTTAGAACTAAGGAGAAATTTCCTGACAGTTAGAACAATTAATAAGCGGAACAACTCGCCTGCAGAAGTTGTGAATGCTCCAACACTGGAAATTTTTAAGAAGATGCTGGATAACCATTTGTCTGAAGTGGTGTAGGATTTCCTGCCTAAGCAGGGGGTTGGACTAGAAGACTTCCAAGGTCCCTTCCAATTCTGTTATTCTATTCTGTTCTGTTCTGTTCTGTCCTGTCCTGTCCTGTCCTGTCCTGTCCTGTCCTGTCCTGTCCATCTGTGCTGGCTTCTGCTACTGCCAACTCCCTCTGGTTTGCCTCTACAGTCTAAGGGACTTATGACAAGGCTTTGATTTCTTTGCCTTGTGTAGACTTTTGTAGCTCTTGCAATGCTGCTTCTGTCAATACTTTATTTTGTATTATAAATCCTTGATCTGCTAGTCTTTGTTCTGTTATTTCTGATTCTGGATGTTGTTTTTCCAGACTTGATGCATTAATTTCAAATATTCTCTTCTTGTTGGACTTGATCTGTAATTATTTGAAATAACAGATTATTATTTCTTTTCCCCCAGTGGTTCTGCAGCTGCTGGCCATGGTTGCTCAGCCAACAGTTCTGAGTCCTGTACCCATTTTTTACCAAATGTCCAGGAACTCCAACACCTAACATGGTTCTTGTTGACCTGGGCGATGACCAAGCCAGTATGAGTTTCAATAATTTACGTCTCACCATAAATTTTATGGGAGAGACTCTCTTTGTCCGATTCCTCTGATGAGATCTGATTGAACCTCTGGTATAGCTCTCACCTTACTCAGAGCACACAAGGTGCACAACCATGTCCAAACAGTGCCTCAGTGAGTTTTAAGGTAGACCATAATTGGTCAGAGAACACAGATTGTGTTGTCCCTGCTAGGAAGTACGAGAGTCAAGCTGCGTTCAAATCAATATTATTATATGATTGCCACACAGTCAGAGAGATGTTCAGACTGGATTTGGCATTTCTGTTTGCCAATCAAGCCATTTCCAAGGACCTGGGATAAACAGATATGGATGTTTGATGGTATAAACCACCCAATGGGGTACTATGGCTGCTGATAGACTTGAAGCTGTTATTCCCAATGTTGATCCAGTGGCTTAACTATTACATCACAGTGGAATGCATTTAATTAATTAAGATCTGCATTCAAGGCAAAGTAGAGAAAGCTGCAAAATGAAATGTTGCTTGGGGGAAAAAAAGCAAACAATCCTTTTAAAAGCAGCTTATAAAGAGAAAGTCTGTTGTGTCCTACAATAGGGAACAGAAGTAATCCTCTTCTAGGGAAAGGAATATAAGTCTCTGGGATGATCTCATCTTCTGGTCCTCAATATTGATTAGATCCTCAGTAGTCCTGGTCTCTGGTTGTTGTTGCTAAATGTTAGTTTGGTGTATAGTAATGCCTCCCTCATCCATGATTTGATAGTGTATGAGACAGCTAATCAGCTAATAAAAAATTCTATTCTATTTTATTCTATCAGGCATGTATAACAGGTTGGGTCCAGTGGGAGATGTTTTCATCTCTGAAAGTTTGAGTCTGACACTAATTGCAGTCTTGGGCCAGGGAGGGTAGTGCCATCTTCTGAAAAAGCGTAATGACTTTTAGAGACACCTTGCCATATATTAGCTAAATATGAAGTATCTTGACTGAAGTTGGGCCCTAGGAAGCAGTTAGATTTATTGCTGCTATACCAGCCTTCTTACTTGAGCTGTCTTTCTTTGTTGTGGACTTGATAGTGGAATCTCCTAGACCAGTGATAGCTAACCTTTTTGCCATCGCGTGCCAAAAGCGGGGGGAGCATGGGGAGTCACGGGTACGGGTGCCCACATCCATAATTCAATGCACCCCGCCCTCCTGCGCATGCACACATGACCCCCCCACACTTCCCCCTGCTTTTGGGATGCGATGGCATGGTGGGCTTGGTAGGCCCGTTTTTCCACCTCCCCAGGCTCCAGAGGCTTTCTAGGAGCCTGGGGAAGGCAAAAACAGCCTTCCCCATCCCCCCGGAGGCCTTCTGGAGGCTGGAAACAGCCAGTTTCCCAACTTCCGGTGGGACCGGAAGGCCTGAAAATTAGTTGGCCAGTGCGCGCGTGCGCGCTGGAGCTGAGCTAGGGCAACACTCGCGTGCCCACCAATATGGCTCCGCGTGCCACCTGTGGCACCCGTGCCATAGGTTCGCCATCACGGTCCTAGACCAATAGCTCTCAACCTTTTCTTTTGTGGCTATGGACCATGACCATGGATCCCCAAGACTTAACTCAAGATTTAAATCATAACATTTCTTCAAGGGTTTTTGTGGACCCCCTGTGACAATATCCCAGCCTCCCAGGGCTCCACGGACCTCAGGTTGAGAACCCCTGTCCTAGACTGTTGGGTCTGTGAGACTTCAATCTGCTGTCCTGGGGCACTGAACTGGAGGTGGCTTGAGAGTTCATAGCCAACATGGCAACTGCAGATGTAAACATAACTTACACAGATGTCACACACAAGGTTTTCTTCTTTTCTTAGAACAGTCTTAATGAGATTTGAAAACAGAGGATGTTACAGTTAGTACCTTGTCATGGTATGGTCACACTGGGGTCTTCATGCATTCCCTGTTGAGAAATGGATAGCAAGCAATTTAAGAACTGCTAATGGAGTAAAACACCTGTATTGCCACAGATTGCATTATAACCACAAGAGTCAAGACATACAGTATTTAGAAATAGGAAACTTGCTTTCATCTAGTATTTAAGAGAACTAGATTTCACAAGTAGTAATGTGTTCCTTTTAAAGGATCCTAGTACAAAGAAAAGGAAATACTGTAACAATTTCATACCAGGGTTGCACATTGAGAACATGAAGTAATCCTTGCTGAAGACTAAACCCTACTCAATATATTTAATGATATTTAGGAATGTGCAATACTACTTCTAATAATAATTTCTTGGCCTGTCTAGAAAAAGGAGAATACTGTATGTGGTATAAAAATTTCATCACTGGTGAAGTTCCATAAGAAAAGTGCTTTAAATAACAATGAACATAATATTTTGTGGCTTCTAGAAAAAGTATCTCAAGCTTAGCAAACCTTAGTGCTTCAAGAAGAACAGTTCATGAAAGCAGAAGTTCCATCTTGGGCATAAGCTGGATGACACTCTCTCTCACCCCTAGGAAGAAGAAAACGATGGCAAGGCACTTCCGAAAAACCTTGCCAAGACAACTGCAGAGACTTGTCCAGGCAGTCACCAGCAGTCAAAATGGACTTGAAGAGATAAAAAAAGGAGTATATCTTAAAAAACAGGATATAAGACAGCGGAAAATGTTTGCTCTTAAGAACATAAGGTCATAAGTGTCAGGAAGTGAACTGCCACTGCCTGGTAGCAGAGAAACAATTTGTCTCTGGTAACTACTCTACTGTCCTGAAGGGTCATCAGAAGGACACTCCATTGAATGTATATGCATGGTTAGGTACAAAATGGATCTAGTGTTCAGCCTGGCATGGAAAGGAGTTTCGGCTGTTCAGTTCGTAATGTTATTAATGCACATAGATTGAGCATAATGAATACTTTGTGACTTAAATCAGAAACCTATATTTGTGAAATAACTCATGAATGATAAGCTCTGCTCCCACATTAGAAGGAAACTTCATTATAATTTCTAAATAATCTTCAGAGGCAACCCCACATTATAT
Organism: Ptyas mucosa; assembly: GCA_012654045.1. Classification (NCBI taxonomy): domain Eukaryota; kingdom Metazoa; phylum Chordata; class Lepidosauria; order Squamata; family Colubridae; genus Ptyas; species Ptyas mucosa. Next base: position 35,671,846 of record WNWU01000016.1, on the reverse strand, counting down.
ATATATATCTATATATATATCTATATATATATATCTATATCTATCTATCTATCTATCTATCTATCTATCTATATATAATATATCACAAATTTGATGCATAAATTATATACATATATGCAGTGTTTCCTCATGATAATTTCATTACTTTAAAATATGCTTCTGGATGGAATATTTATAATTGGTTCTGTATTGTTTAACTCTGCCTGCTTTAACTTTTGAAAAGTATTGCAAGAATTGTATAATAACGGCTTATACTGTAAAACAAAATAAACAAAAGCAAAAATAGAAGACAAGAATTTCTATGGAGAACTAAGAGGAATTCTGCAATAAAGTATGGACAAGTCTCCAGGGTCAGCCCAATTAGATCTCTGAATTTCAAATGAGTTTGCAGATGTCATCTTAAAGCCCTTTTCTCTATTCCTTGTGGAATTACAAAGAATGACCATAGTGCTAGAAAATTGGAGAAGAGAATTCAAAGAGAATTCCAAGGTAATTGAGACCCATCAGGTTAGCTGACCATGGGAATGTGGTGGATGTAACATATCCTGTAGAATACCTTGTAGAAAGCAAATAGTCTTGAAAGACAGGAGGAAGAGCTCCTACTAGAGCAATGCTCCTACTAAAGCATACTTTCCAAGAAACATTCTCAGACAGGACCCTCTGTCATTCATATGAAATTACAATGACGGAGAGGATAAGCACAATCAGAAGATGCTGTTATTATATATCAGGCCCAAGTAAACAGACCAGTTACTTGGGCCTGAAGAGTTCAGGTTGACTACTGAAATTCTGCCTAGAATACGGAGGGGGGTGGGAGGGGGAGGGTCAGTATCAGTCCTGGATCTCTTGACAATTCAAGGTTAACTCCCCACTTGATTCTTCCTCTCTGCATGGCTGGGCATTTCCCAACAGCACAGCTGTTCCAATAAAAGTAGTTTTAGCCCTATAATGGCATTGGTTTCTTAGTCTGTCTACCCTATAGGGCTGACATACTTTGACTTCAGCAAAACATTAAATAAAGCATTCAAAGTAGATTCAAAGCTTTGGGCTGGAGTTGCATTAGATGCATATAGAACTAGTTGAATTGTTTGTTTGTTTGTTTGTTTGTTTTATTGACTGCCCATCTTTCCACCGGATAACCCTGGGCAGCTTACAGTCATAAAAAATACATCTATACATGTACAATTAAAACATAAATAATTAAAATCAACATTAAAACCTGGAGAGGATTGGGGCAGAGTAGGGGGAGGTGGGATCTGTTATTACTCAATCAGCCACCTCCATTGCACTGTCCCACACCGGGGCCCCAAGCCTACTAGCAGAGCCACATCCTTATGTTATGCCAGTTCTGTGGTTTGGCTTGGTAAAATATAGACAAAAAACCCAGAAGTTGCCTTTAAGCTTACATGTTTATTTGGCTGAACAAAGATGGGCCCCTTTAAAAGAAAGGAAGCCCTGAGTATCACGAAATGCTTGCATTTCTATTCTTATAGTACATATGTAATCCACCAGCAAAGCTGGCACACGAGATACCAAAATCACTCAGCACGGCTGGCACATGATAGATAACAGAAAGAAGAACAGAAATAGTCATCTGCTGCCCTTGAAGGTCTTCCAAGGACATTGGGTGTCACCCTAGGGATATTGGGTGTTTCCTGAGGACCTTTCCATGGCCTTGAAGGTGTGCAGAGATAATGGAGCAATCTGCATGTACATGCCTTTTACGCTTTCTCCAGATTCCTGGTCACCATTTAGGCCCTTATGAAAAGATAGGAAGGTTGGGGGTCAACCTCACATAGAGGGAGCGAGATGTTCCAGAGGGCAAGAGCAACTGCAGAGAAACCCTCCTCCTGGATCCTGCCAGCCAGAATAATCAGGCTGATGGGACCCACAGCATGCCTCCTCTGCCGGCACAAGTGGTATGGGGCAATGCCAGTGGGGTGACACAGTCCCTCAAGTAACCTGGGCCCATACCACGAAGGGCTTTAAAGGAAATCACCAACACATTGAATTGCACCCAGAAGCAAAAATCCCTAGCCCCCCACCCATACCACCCAATCGCCCGGTCGCCCGCTTGCCGCTTCTTTTAAAAAATGCTTTTAAAAGGTTAAAAAAAAAAGGCTCTGACGATCTCAGCTGAGCTGCCTGATCATCAGAGCCTTTTTTTTTACTTTTAAAAGCATTTTTTAAACAGCTGAATAGGTTGTAAAAAATGCTTTATACATATATATTTATGTAATCAAAGAGGCTATCTGTATTAAAATTGATCAGACCTCTTCCAACAGAGGGAGAGGGATTCAACATTACTTGTTTCCTGTTTACAATGCAATCCTTTCAGCAGTCCCAAGACAGTTCAACAGCAGTTTGCACTCTTTCAGGTGATTTTGAGGATACAGATTAGCTCCCAGGTGGTTTAAGTAACTCTCAAATTGTTAATGACTGGCTGATGCAAAGAGTATAAATCCTTTCCATTCCCCATCACTTAGTTAGTACAGAAGCAGTTTCTTGGATGAGCACTGAAAGAACTTCAAGAAAAAACAAGGAAGTCTAGTTGCCATTTGAAGAAACCACCTTTGGGTCATTGTCCTGACCAGTTTTCTCCAACAGAACCACCATCTTCTTTCTGGGAGAGAACGCGCATAGGAACTGCAACAGAAACTAAAATGTTCTGGGTTTTGACTATTTGCCTAACCATAGGGTTCAGCAATGTCCATTCTTGTAAGTGTACACATTTTCATTATTTCTCTATGGTCTATGTAATGTGAAAGATCAAACAGCGAGAGATTAAAATATATGAATAATAAAAGCATAGCCAAAATTGCTCAATAGTAAGCCCAAAAGGAGGTAATGAGAATTTGGAAAATGAAAATAGAACACGAGAAGAAATATTAGAATATGTAAGAAATAGTTCACTAGACAGCAATTCTTTTAGGTTTTTTTTTTATATTGCAGCTAAGAGTATAATTAATAGAATTATTGGCACAATGTTCGATAATTATGTATTTGTTATTTGTAGAGACAATGACATTATGACAATGACAATGATAAATAAATCAGGCTGTTAATATTGTGCTCTGTTTCAAATAGCCATGGAGCAATGCAATGTTCCAGCAACAGCAAGAATAAATTGTGGCCATGACGGCATCACTGAAGCTGAGTGCAAAGCCAAACGTTGTTGTTATGATTCAAATGTCCCTAATGTCCCCTGGTGTTTCAAGCCTCCTTCATTAGAAGGTTTGTATCTTTCCCTCTAAGTCACTGCTGGGCTACAAGTTTCTTTCAGTTTCATCAATGTGTCTGTACAGCTAGTCTTCGACTTATGACCACAATTGAGCTCCAAATTTATGTTGCTGAGTGAGACATTTGTTCAGTGAGTGTTGCCCCATTTTATGACCTTTCTTGCCACAGTGGTTAAATGAATTGCTGCAGTTGTTAACTTAGTAACACGGTTGTCAAGTGAATCTGACTTTGCTTGTCAGAAGATCACAAAAGATGGATCACATGACCCAAGGACACTGCAACTGTCATGAATATGAACCAGCTGCCAAGCTTCTGGATTTTGATCACATGACCTTGAGGATACTGCAATGGTCATAAGTATGAAAATCGGCCCTAAGTCACTTTTTTGAGTGCTGTTGTAACTTTGAATGGTCACTAAATAAAAGGTTGTAAATCGAGGACTACTTGTATCTGCCTAGCATGACTGTGAAAATGAATAATTTCAGGATCCTGTTAAATTGGAGCCTAAATCATTTATATATTCTGTGAGCCTGCTTGAGGTGCCATGAACTCTTCATGTTATGCTATGATCTTTTGACATGGAGAATGCCAAACCGTAAAAACATGAAACTCAGCACTCATATTACTGCAGAAATCACTGTGTTCCATCCATCCAGTGCTATCCCTGCAGAGCTAATGTCATCCTTCGACTTGCAAGTGTGAGCATGATAAAATCTTAAATTATTCTCAGTTGACTTGAAAGTATTGATGGAATCTGGAGTCTCACCAGACTCTGCTCATTCACACACACCCTTCATTAGGGAATGCCTGAACCAAAGTGACACCCAAACCAAAGTCAGGTAACTTCAGAGTAAACAGGTTAATAATCAGGGGGCTGAAAAATTTTATTTTGCAAGCAATAAGATGAAATTTCATCTTCATCAGATTGGAGACAGTTACCCCCTCATATAACAGAGCAACTCTGCCCCAGGTTTTTTGGCTGCTGGAACATAAGATTCACACTTTCTGTTCTATATAGTGAAGACAGTTGAATTTTCATTCAATGCTGCTGATAAGGTAGCAGCCATCCCTCCTTTCTGTTTTAGATAATCTAGTAATGACCATATGTAGATCCATTTTATATTCAGACAGAGAAAACATAGAAACTGCAATAGAAACTAAAATGTTCTGGGTTTTGACTATTTGCCTAACCAATGCTCATTCTTGTAAGTGTACTCATTTTGATTATTTCTCTATGGTGTGTGTAATGCGAAAGATCAAACAGTGAGAGATTAAAATATATGAATAATAAAAACATAGCCAAAATTGCTCAATAGTAAGCCCAAAAGGAGGTAATGAGAATTTGGAAAATGAAAATAGAACACGAGAAGAAATATTAGAATATGTAAGAAATAGTTCACTAGACAGCAATTCTTTTAGGTTTTTTTTTATATTGCAGCTAAGAGTATAATTAATAGAATTATTGGCACAATGTTCAATAATTATGTATTTGTTATTTGTAGAGACAATGACATATGATAAATAAATCAGGCGGTTAATATTGTGCTCTGTTTCAAATAGCCATGGAGCAATGCAATGTTCCAGCAACAGCAAGAATAAATTGTGGCCATGACGGCATCACTGAAGCTGAGTGCAAAGCCAAACATTGTTGTTTTGATTCAAATGTACACAATGTCCCCTGGTGTTTCAAGCCTGCTTCATTAGAAGGTGTGTATCTTTCCCTCTAAGTCACTGCTGGGCTACAAGTTTCTTTCAGTTTCATCGAAGTGACTTTATCTGTATGACATGTGTGTGAAAATGAATAATTTCAGGGTCTTGCTAAATTGGAGCCTAAATCATTTATATATTCTGTGAGCCTGCTTGAGGTGCCATGAACCCTTCATGTTATGCTATGATCTTTTGACATGGAGAATGCCAAACCGTAAAAACATGAAACTCAGCACTCATATTGCTGCAGAAATCACTGTGTTCCATCCATCCAGTGCTATCCCTGCATAGAGAAAGTCATCCTTTCACTTGCAAGCATGAGCATGATTTTTTTTTAAAAAAATTCTCATTCAATTTGAAAGCATTGCTAGAGTCTGGAATCTCTTAACATTTGCACATCCCCTTCACTGGGGAATGCCTGATGAAGGCTTATAGCTGTGCCTGAACCAGACTGATATCCAAACCAAAACCTGTAACTTCAAAGTTTAATAATCAGGGGCTGAAAACTGTTCTTTTGCAAGCAATAAGATGCAACTTTATCTTTATCAGATTAGAGACAGAAACCCCTCTCATATAAGAGAGCAACACTGTCCCACATTTTTGGCTGCTGGAACATAAGATTCACACTTTCCATTCTATGTACTGAAGACAGTTGAAATTTCATTTAGTGCTGCTGATAAGGTAGTAGCCATCTCTCCTTTCTATTCATTCTAGTAATGGCCATGTGTAAATCCAATTTATGTTGCAACAGGAATGTCACAGCATCTGCTATCTGAACCAGTTAACTTACTCTCCCTAATGGCAGGTCTATCAATAGTTAGGATTGGCAAAGAAGAGGATGAAAGGAAGGGAGGGATTTCACTTTTTTATACTTTATATAGGGCTGGAAGGGATTTGGGGGGCAGGTCTTCAAGTCCAACCTCCTGCAGACAGGAATCCTTATACCATCCAAGACAAATGGATGTCCAATCTTTTCTTGAAAACTTCCAGCGATGGAACACCCAAAACTCTGGGAAGCAAGCTGCTCCCTTTTTGTTCTTTGCCAAATTTCAGTGGATGTCCTTTATTACCTATGATATGTTTCCCCATTAGGACCGGTGCTTTTAGGTAGCTCACAATAACAGAAAAAATAGGCTGTGCTTTCATATTATCTCTTCCCACTGTTTAAAATAGGCCTTTGTTTCTAGTATTGTATGGATAGAAACTCTGCAGCCTGGTGCTCTTTCATATACAATGAGTTTTTCCCAATCTTGTTTTTCAGAATATGTTTCAACTGCTGTTCTTTAAAAATATAGAATCTTGTTGTAAATTCCCAGAAGTTTCCCCGGGCCATAGAGATGCCAAAGAGAGTGAGACTCAAGACGAGGCTTGCAAAAAATAACAGCTTTTTTTTATTTATAGCCAAACTATATCCAAAACATACAGACAAAATGCATGTAAGGAATAGTCACACCTCTGCGAGAGTGGCTCAGAGTATTATATACATTTTACGCCATTAGAAACAAAGTTTACCCAATCAGAGACAAAGGTCCGTTACCAATGTGGTCCTTAAAGGGTTCTTGTTCAGGCCCCTGTCTCTATCCACCTTATCTATGGAGCATTCCTATAGCCTTCTGTAGGGGCAATTTCCCTCCCTGGCCAAGTTGTTTATTCAGCAGAATGCTTTCAGGATTCAGAATCTATGAAGCAAACTCCCTACTCTGGTTCCTTTATCTATGGGGCCTGATATTTCTGGGTAACAGTTTCTTCTATATTTTCAAGGATGTGCCTAGCTTTGAAGCCAAGAACAGAAGCGAGACACAGAAGCAAGATAAAAAACTTTGCACTAATGCCAACCAGTATTAAGGTTACAATTTACTAAGCTAGAATTAGTTCCTAACAACTAATTTCTGACAGTATACAATAATATAAGCAGAAGCCAATAACAAAACTTAATTCCTAATAAATAATTTCTAGCAGTATATCATATCAGAAGCAAACAGCAAATATTGGTTTGATCACCATGCTCTTTCAAAACCAAGTGGGTAAGGTAATATTGTTATAATGACAATTTCACAAAGGAAGACATTTCAATAACATCACAAGACAGATTGGGAATTGCTGGAGACAGACCCTTACAAGCAGGGGTGAAATGCTCCTGGTTCGGACCGGATCACCCAATCCGGTAGTGATGATGGTGGGTGGTTCGGAGAACCGGTAGCAAAAATCCCTGCACACACCCCCCCCCATGCCTAGCTGAGCCGCACGATCGATGATCGTGTCCCTCTGCGGTCTCCTCCTAGGTGACAGGGCTTAATTGCCGCATCTTTTCCTCACACACATACACACACGCCCCTGTCGCACTATGGCTGCACAGGAGACCTCTCCGGTGCGGCACAGTTCCAGGATAGCAGGAGAGCCCAAGCAAGCTCTGCCCCCACCACCGCCATTGCTGCCCACCTTCGCCAGGCCCAGCCGTGCCACCACAGAGCCCGCTGTGCTTTCCCTTCAGCCTAGGCCGCACCACAGGCAGATGCAGCCCCAGCCACGGCTGCTCTGACTGAGTGATTACCATGCCTCTGCAGCAACAGGTGTGCCGGGACCACCTTTTCAGCCTTCATCGCCTCCATGTGCTGCATGTGGAAGGGGCCGTCGCCACCACTCTTGCCACCATCCCATCTCACCTGGCTCCAGAGTACAGACGTCTGTCTGCCTGAAGCAACCCCACCGCTGTTCACTTTTGTTTCACGGCGGGAGAAGGAAGAAAGCGAAAGGCAGCAGCGTTTTGCTTTCTTCCTTCTCCTGCCACGAAACGAAAGCAAATGGCGGCAGGGTTGCTTCGGGCGGGCGGACATCTGCACTCTGCAGCCAGGTGGGATGGGAGTGTGGCAAGAGCGGCGGCGATGGCCCCTTCCGCACGTAGCGCATGGAGGCGATGAAGGTGGGCAAGGCGGCCCCAGCGTGCCTGTTGCTGCAGAGGCGCGGTGATCGCTCAGCCAGGGTGGCCTTGGCTAGGGCTGCATCTGCCTGTGCCATTGCCTAGGCCGAAGGGAAAGTGCTGTGGGCTCCATGGTGGCATGGTTGGGCCTGGCCCAGTCCTTGTGCGGGGGACTGCCACCCCGCCGGCGGCTTCCACCCCACTCGATTGCACCGCGGCTGAACCTCCTTCCCTCGGAGCGCTGGACTCTGCGAGTCGAGTTCCCAAAGAAGTGCCGGCAGGCAGGTAGCTGTGTGGGAATCCAGTGGGCTGCTTTGGAGTCCCAAGCCCCTCAGAGCCAGCATGGGAGGCACGGGTAGAAGTCTGCCTTTTCTGCAGCATCCCCCTCCCCTCTTTAGATTGCCCTACATGGGGGGGTGGGGCTCTGCCTTGCAGAAACGGAGTGGGCGGTTTATACAGAGGAATGGTGGGGGGGATGCACGGCCCTCCAGGATGGAGCGGGGGGCAAGAGAAGGCTCCGATGTTCGCTTGGGTGGTGAAGGGAAACTCAAAGCGTTGGGGGCTTCAGATGTGCAAATGTGCAGCTCCTGGCTCTAACAATGAGTGACGTCAAGTTGGCCACACCCACCAGGTCACATGACCATCAAGCCACACCCAGCAAGCCACGCCCACAGAACCGATAGCAAACATTTTTACATTTCACCCCTGCTTACAAGACAAGTAATATGTACTGCAAATTGCATCAGTCTATTTAAAGTCTGCTTCTTTTTTCACAGTTTGTGGTGAGAAGTGCTATGATGAATCTACTAAATTGTAGTTTTATTGTTGTCTTTCATTCTATTCAGCATTATCCATTTTTGTTTTTATTCTAGCGTGTGCCTTATAAGATGTTTTCCACCAAACCGACACTTTTAACAGGAAATAATTCAGTAATAGGAGGTACTTCTCTGCATGAAGAGCTGTTCACCCAATTTCTTTCATGACTGTGCATTTCATTATGACTATGAAATCCTGCAGAAAAATACTGCTGAATAAACTAATTAAATTCATTTCCCCTGATCTAAGGGGAAGTACTAAGAAAGTATGAGTGTTGAATGCTACTTTTCCGAATCCTGGTCCCCAACAATATTTGCTCTCTCTGAAAAATAAAGCAAAGCAAACCATGTAATGTGTTAATCTTAAATCTCTCTCTCCCTTTTCTCCCTGGAAATCAACAAATTCTGTCACTGCCACCTCATGGAGAACAACTCTAGCCCCAGGCAATGCAAAGTATTTATTTGGATACATCCCACCTTTCTATTCAAGTGTGTATGTGGCAAGGAGGGGGATCTCCCTTTATTTAATCCTGCATGAATTTTTGTGTTTGCTCTGTTTCTCCAGCAATTCAAAGAGATTTTAGTTCAATAATCTTGCTCTACTTCAGTCTCATATTCAAGAGACCTATTGGCAGGACCCAGATTATTAATGCAGTTATACCTTTAAAATGGTCCTACTTAACCCCAGGCTTTTCCCAATTGTATGAAGTTTAAACTCTCAAAATTCTCAACAATGGCCTTGCAGGCTGGGGAATTCTGGACAACCTCCAGAATTCCCCAGTCTTTAAGGCCATTGTTGAACATTTTGGGAGTTTGAATTCCACAGAATTGGAAAAAGCCCAGGTCCATGCATCTGGAAGATTAACCAGCTGGGGATTCTGCAGGTACAATTAAATCCTCCTAGATCAACATGTTTCCTCCAATTGAGAAAGGCTACAGAATTCAAACTACTGCCAAAGGTATTTAATATATTAAATATTTAAAGATACTAAAATTCTTTCCAATAGCTACTTCTATTTAAAAGTATCAGAATTTCTGCCTAAGCAATATTTAACCATGTAGCGCATCATTTGCAATTCCATATGTAAGCCTTTAGAATATAGGTAGGTATAATTCTTTCCTTTCAACATTCAACAAATGCTTGAAGGGGTTCACGAGGCCACCTAAAGAGCAGTGCCCATCATTACTATGAAGTACTGGTCCCTGGTGAGCATCTATTAACTGGACATAATTTTCTATATGTCCAGGTATATGCATATAGAGCTTCTGTCTTCCCAAAATGTATCTAGATTCCATTTCATATATGTACATGATCTAACAGACATTTGTAAGAGGAACTGAAAGTGGCAAAAGTTCAGATAGGGACAAGATTAGATGGCCTCTCTCTGCTTTCCAGAAACATAAAGAGGGAAAGAAATTTATACATTTTTCTAAGGGCAACTGATTCAGCCAATTTTTTCTAAGACAAAATATATCTGAAAAAAATCTGGACATTCACATGTGATAGTTTGACTCAGTTGACTGAATATAATAGCCTAACGCTCATTCATATTACAATATTCTCTTTTACACTTTTTCTACATTTAATTCCCACCTATGTATAGAGGAACAATAGTGTAATCAAATCAGAATTATTGTTACTTCAAAAACCTTCTTGCCTAACCCTCAGGTAATGAAGGAAATTTATTGCTGCAGCATTCTTGATAGATGTCTATTACCTTAAACCAGTGTTTTTCAAACCTGGCAATTTTAAGATGCAAGGAATTCAGCTCTCGGAATTCCCCAGCTAGCCTGCAATCTGAATATCAAATCCATATTGACTGATCTCTTTACTATCTTTGTTGCCTACCTTTGGACACCCTTTGTCAACCTCTATAAGTAGCAGAAGAAATATTCAAAGGCAGATTTTAACTTCATATATGAAAATGCTCTCTATTTCTAGTTGAGTCAGATCTGAATATAACCATACCACACAAATCAGCCTAGTGCAGAAGCAATTTCTCTCTAGCTGAAAAAGGTATCCCTCTCTTCCTGAAGATTTTGTTGTTTGCTCTCAAGAGAAAGTGTACGTCTTACTCAATCATACGCATAACACACATATACACATGAGGGGTGGGTTCTACTTACCTTTACTACCGGTTTGCAACGGGTCCACATGCATGTGCTTGCTTTGCTTATGCGTGCATGTGTGCTCTTCTGCACATGTGCAGAAGGATTTTGATGACGTCATGGTCAGTGGGCGGAGGCTCCCACCGGTTTTACTACTGGTTCTATAGAACCGGTGCGAACGGGGGGCAACCCACCACTGATACACATGCTATATACATACATATATACCTGCACCAATACATATACATATATATATACACATATACTGTATATTAATCACTGTCCATTTAGAATACATAGCAGAAAGAGATAACTTGAGAGTTCACAAGGTTAATGCTATATGAAACAAAACTGTGACTCAGTCTAGATGTTCTGCTTCAGATAACACAAAGCCTCCCCCCAGAAGGTAACAAGGAAAATGGGTCATGAAGAGGACGTGTTGTGTCCCAGACAATCCTGCAGACTCTGCTCAAGCATCGCTTATGTGCTACGTCCTGGATAGAAAGAATTGAACTACCAATGATCTTTTCTGCCATCCTCACCACTCTCTGCACCGCCTTCCTGTCCGAAGCAGTAATGCTTCCAAACAGACAGTAATGCAATATGACAGGATGCTCTTGATCGTCCCTCTATAGAAAGTGGTAAAGACCAGGGGAGGAAGATGAACTTTTCTCATGCGACACAGAAAATGTAGGCACTGCTGAGCCTGCTTCACCAGTGTCTCACTGCTGAGCGACCAAGCTAGCCTACTTGGTAGCTGCACACCTAGGAATGTGATGCTGCTAACCACCTCACAGGTGAAACACTAATGCAGAGGTGTGTGACTGCCTGTCTTTTGTGAAATCAACAATAATAGTTTTTCCTATGTTTAAGATGAGGGTGTTTTTGTTACACCGGTTCACTAAACGCTCTACCTCCTTGCGGTAAGCACCCTTGTTGTCATCTTGAATAAGGCCCACTACTGTAGTATTGTCTGCATACTTCACAGTATGGTTGGTGGTAAACATAGCACAACAGCCATGGGTCAACAGGGTGAACAACAGCGGACTTAGGACACAGCCCTGAGAAGAACCTGTGCTCAAGAAAATGGTGTTAGAAATATTAGTCCCAACTCGCACTTACGGTATATTTTCACAATGTATTAGTACAGTGTTGAAATCTCCCCATTTACCTCTGTGTGATCATCACTAACTAAGGAATTTGATTAGAAGAAGGGAGTTATTACCGATGAAAAATGCATTCTATTCATATTATTGAAATACAGAATGTTTTTTTTTGCAGTTTGTATCATAGTCAGCTGTGCAGAAAAAATAGGGAAATGTTATCTTCCAATTTATCTTGCCTTTTCAATGTTTCTTATTAAAAATGTAGATGTACAATGTAGTTTGCATTACTTTCAGGAAGACTTAAAAACAAGGGTTGTCACAAAACAGTGCATTCTAAAGATAAAGATTTCCAAGCAAATCTGTCTGAATTCCAGGGCAGATCCTTGATGTCAGCGTAATGGCATATCCAAATATGGAAAACATCCACCATAATTGCCTATATATTGCAGCAAAAGCTCAGGGAGTGCTAAAACAGTGAACTAGCTGAAGACCTTACAAATAATTTGGGAAGTGTAGTCTGTTGCCCAAAGCCTGAACTGTCATGTATGAACAAGCCCTTTGTTCTTTGCTCTTTTAAAAATAAAGCACTGCAGGCTCTGTTAATGCATGATGTAACTTCACAGTCATTAAACTATGATTTCACAGACTAAGAGGCATTATGCAAAATTAATACTTGGGCCCCAAGTAGACAGGAAATGCAGTATTACTCCAGGATCCATATCTGCAGGCACTAGAGTCAAGTCAGATATCTCTAGCTTCTCAACAGTTCAAGTAAGATTAAAATCTTCATGTGTTTCTTTGACTTATTCTATTTTCTTTTTTGTAAGTTCCGTGTAGTATCAAATGAACTTTAAAATAATTAAGCTTTTAAATATGTTTTTAAATTATGGGATAGGGCGGGGTGAAACAGATGAATTTGTTTTGGAAAGGGTGGGGGCAGGTGCAGTGAGTTTATATGTGGATATGGAAATATTAAGGTTTTCCCACAGGTATTAATTCTCAAGGTAGAAATCTGTAGTGATACAATTTCATAAACCACTTGCTACAGAAACAATAGTTTCACTTTATGCTGTACTAGTCAGCTCACTAGATAAGATTGATTAGGATGGAGAAAAGTGGAAACATTTCCAATCAGAAGGCCCCAATTCAAGAAAAATATAGACAAAATTGAATGGTTCCACAGGACAATAAAGATACTAAGACATTTGGCAAAGGATCCCTGGGCAAAGGTTAAAACAGCTGACTAGATTTAGGCTGGAGAAGGGAAGTTGGGGAGTGGCATGATAGCACCCTTTAAATATTAAATAGCTTGTCATATGGAAGTTAAATAACTTTCTATATTCTCTGCAGTTCCTGAAGACAGAATTAAATTTAAAGGCCTACATTACAGATGGTGGGGATAAATTTCCCCCTGAATATTAGAAAGAACTTCATAATGATAGGAGCTGAACTGTGGAAATACCTGGGATGACACTGGTGAAAGTTTAGAAGAGATGTCGAATAACCAGCTGTGATATTTTAGCATCGGCCTTAACTAGATTATCTACAAAGGTGCTTCTTACTCTATGTAATATTCAGCAATGGTATGAATTATATACAAGCAAACTCATTTCCAGTTTGTTGAATTTCATGTTGCGAATCATACAAAGGCTATTTGTGTTCAAGACAGCAGCTCTCTTCAGACTTCGCAAAGCCAGTGACTGAAAGTATTGGCATACACCACAGGCAGAGCAAGGAACTGTGGCAATTCCTCTATTTTACACAGCTTGATCTGCCTTCTTCAAAAACAAAGCCCAAAAGGACTATTTTGTCACAACAAATAGTTAAGAGAATTTATGAGATACATTGTAGATACATTGCACAAATACTTTTAAAAGATAATTGTTTAGTATCTCCACATTAAGGAGAAGGAAGGTAAAAATCAGAAATAGTGCACCATTGTTTAATTTCTTTTTAAGGGTCAGGCTGTAGTCTATAAATACAAGATCTTGTCCTGAAAGCAGCCAAAAATGCAACTTTAATGTGAACAAAATATAATCCTAACCTCTCTAAAGCTCACCCAAAAGATTGAAAATGTCAGAATAGCCCAGGGACTTCAATGAGAGTAAAATCACTACCACATTCTCCAGGGTAGGGAAAGGGCAAAAAATACTGGCAGGAGAAATGAAACTCTTGGTTGCAAAATGTTTTCCTGTTATTGTTATGAATCTAGTGGGCGTTATTTTGCCATGTGATTAAAAAAGCTTACATTATTTAAGGACTGAAGTGTTTTATGGTTTGTACAGTTGGGTAGTTGTTATAGAATCGCAACCACAAGTGAGTATTTAAAATTAATCTTAACTGTGCTGCAACATTTTTGAAAGAGAAAGACTTGTTTAATATATATATTATCGTAACTTACAATTATAAATTATGATCATGTGTATTTGTATATTTAAGGAACACTGAAGAGCACAGATACAGGATAAAGGAATGGAGTATAAGACCTGTTTAGTACTAGCTTCTGCCTTGTGTTTTGGATTTGTTTGCCCTCAAAAGGATAGTCGCCCACCATGTAAGTATATAATATTTATTAATAACTTAAGCAAGGCGAATGGATGATAAAGACATGGGTTAACTATTAATGGGTTAATAAGCAAGCAAAAATGATTAAGAGACTTATTTTTATTTGATATATTATAATATATTCATATGTATAGATATGTACTGTATATTCATATGAATACATTATAATTATATGAATATATCAGAGTGTAGAGTGATGGCTCAGCAGTTAAAGACACTGAGCTTGTCAACTGGAAAGTTGGACAGCCTGGGTTTGAGGCCAAAGTGCCATGCGATGGGGTGAGCTACCATTACTTGCCCCAGCTCCTGCCAACCTAACAGTTCTAAATCAGGCAAATGAGAGTAGATAAATAAGTACCACTTTGGTGGGAAGGTAACAGCATTCTAAGTGCCTTGGCGTATAGTCATGCTGGGTATGTGACAAAGGAAATGTCTGGATGCCTATGCTATTTGGATTGTGATAAAAATATTTAAAGGTGAAGATAGTCATTGGAGAGACTTAGAATTAAAAGATATCAAGAGATTTGGCTCAACATGGTTTTTAGATAAAGCAAAATCAAAATGTGTAATTAATAGTTATTGGTTAAAGGGACTGAGTAAAATTTAGAATAAATTTGTTAAAATTTTAATTCCAGATATAATTTTCTTGGGGAAGACAATTGAAAATTGGCCGATTAAAACTAATACAAGTCGTGATAAGGTAATTGAAGATGAAAATATAGAAATTATAATAAATTGGTTAAAAACTTTAGAAAATGAAAGGAGGAAAAAAGAAATTATTGAAAAATTGGGTTTAGGCTGGTTTGAAAAAATACAGATAGAAAAATGGACTAAGAAAGTAAGAGATAATTGTTCGATAAGTAGAAGTAAAACTGAATTTGAACATTTAGTATTTCAAATTATGAAAGATGAAATTGGGCTAAAGGGACTCATCAGTAAGATTTATAAGATTATAAATTTTGATGGAAAACCACAAAGGGTGATGAAGATGAATTGGGAAAAAGAACTTAATATTAAAATATCAGATCTAGATTGGAATGTGAATTGGAAGAGTAGAATTATGAAGACTTTATCTGTAAGGATTAAAGAGCATAATTATAAGGTTGTTTGGAAATGGTATTTGACTCCATTAAGACTGTCACTGATGGATGATAAAATTAGTAAAAAATGTTGGAGATGTGATATGGAATTAGGGACTTATGAACATATGTGGTACAAATGTGATAAAGTTAAAAGGTTTTGGCATCAATTGGAGAAAATCATATTTGAAACGATGGGGAAAGCAATAATATTGGGACCAGAAACTATATTACTGTTGATAATTAAGGAAATAGAACTAACAAAATATGAGAAAGAATTGATTAGAATTATGATTATAATGGGTAGAATGATAATAGCTAGATATTGGAAATTAGATGTGAATTTTAGAATAGAAGAGTGGTATTGTGAAATGTGGAAATTAGCTTTAAATGATAAAATGACATGCGATATTAAAATTAGAAATGGTAACTATAAAGAGGATATTTTCTGGAAAATTTGGAAACCATTCATGGAATATGCCTTTGGAAAATTGGACGCTTCGGTACCTGTATCCCGAGAACGTGGATTTTGGCGATCATGAGGATATATCCGAAGAACCAAATCTTCCTTTCTTATGTATAGCACAGGGTGAAGTATTGTATATGTTGTTTGTAATGTTATTTAAAAAAATAAAAAATATTAATAATAATAAAAAAGGAAATGTCTGGATAATGTTGGTTCCCTTGGCTAACCTATGAGATGAGCATGTCTCCCTAGAGTTAAAAATAGAAATCTATGGGGATCTGACAGCTGGAAAGGGCAAAGCTTTATCTTTATTTATATGACTCTATGTCTAGGTGACGTAGTTCATAACCCAAATATATGTTTGCCCCAACTAAAGAATGTGGGAATTCTAAAGTCAATAGGCCTCATTAGCACATATTTTGAGTAGACATACATATGATTGTTCTCCAGGACAGTATTTTTGCTTTTGGGTCTGGCTCTCTTATTATACCTTTCAGGCATTATAGAACTATCCAAAAGCATTGGAGTACTGGATGCATTATCAGATATCTGAATAGATAAGAAGGACATGGGAAATTGGGAAAAAGATCAGAAGGGAGAAAAAGGAATACACACTAGTATACTTTTTAAAAGCTCCACAGTAAAAATTACAGTGAAAAATTACCAACCCCTCCCCCCCATGTCTAGACCATTTATAC
This sequence comes from Ptyas mucosa, assembly GCA_012654045.1. Lineage (NCBI taxonomy): Eukaryota > Metazoa > Chordata > Lepidosauria > Squamata > Colubridae > Ptyas > Ptyas mucosa. The sequence continues at coordinate 35,655,144 of WNWU01000016.1, read as the reverse complement.
ATTTATATGAAATTATTTTCTACCATAATCAGAAAGACTAGCTTTCCAATCATAGGAATGTGCTAGAGCAAGTGAGGAGACAATAGCCTGTATCACCCAAGTGATTAAGGTCCTGTCAGTTTCAGGCAGAAGGCAGTCTGGAGTTTATTAGTCAACCTGTTGTGGCTCCGACCCCCGAGCCCATCGTATCGGAGGAAGAAGGCTCCGAACATGAAGGAGAGGAGCCGGCCAGGCCTCCCTCTCCCGGCCCCTCCTCTCTGGCAATTCCTCAGGTGTCGGCCAAAGGAGAGGAGATTGGCCAGGAGCCAGGTGTCTCCGATCTGTCGGAGAGTGATGAGGGAGACAAGTTGTGGCTGGATCCATGCCAGCGTCGGCGTGCTAAACAGTCACAGCAGATGAGGAGGCGTGCCAGAGATTGAGCTGAGTCACTGGACCACACCCCACAGGATATATAAGGGAGGGTGAGGGCCATTCCAGCTCTGTGACAGACAAAGCAAAAACTCTGGCGAGTCACTTGCACTTTTGGGACAAACAACGCCTCATCTGTTGTGGATTTCTGTTATTGGACTATTTCAAACTGTCTGTATTTTGGTGTTATCTGGTGGAGGAACAACCCCTCCCTCTTGGAGTAAAAGCTCTTGGCAGGCAGCTGCTGTGTTGCTGCCAAGTTTTGATAACGAACCTTTGACTGTTTTGAAACAATTATTTAACCCTTTGGGGTGGGTGTTTGTGCATGTGGGAGACGGGGACAGAACACAACCTAAGACAGTGGTTGCCAACGTTTGAGGCTTGGTGGCCTGGCATGGGGGAAGAGTGGAACTGGACCACGCAAACAACAGACTGGTGTGCACACACAGGTCATCTTGTGCAAGCAGACAGCATGCACATGCATGCATGCAAAGCGCATGTGTATGGATGCTGGCCTGTTGCTCACACTAGTCAAGATGTGCACATGTGCATGCACATCAGCCCACTCCTCGCGCTGCCCAGGTATGAATAGGCCATGGCGTGGTAGTGGACCACGGCCAAGGGCTTGGGGACCCTTGACCTAAGTAAAAAGCTGAGCTTTTTGGTTGGTAAAATCAAGACCCAGACGATGCTGACTCTGCAAACCACTTAGAGAGGACTGTAAAGCATTATGGTATATAAATCTAAGTGCTATTGCTATTTTAGATACTTTAGCATCCAGATAGTATTTGATTTTTAAAGCTACGTCTACTGGACAGAGGACATGATGACAAAATGGAAGATTTATCTCCTTTTGATAGACATCTTGTAACCCTATCCAAAGCAGGCATGAAATGTATAATTTGTTACTACCGGTTCTGTGGGCGTGACTTGGTGGTGGTGGTGGGTAATGTGACTGGGTGGCCAACTTTTTTTTTTACAAAAACTTTTCAAAGCATTTTTTTCTAATGCTTTGAAAAGCCTCTGCCGATCAGGCAACTCAGCTGGGATCGTCAGAGACTTTTCAAAGTATTTTTTTTACCATCTCTTCGGCCAAGAGGTTGCAGAAAAAAAATGCGTTGAATGCCTCTGATGAGCCCAGCTGAGCCGCACGATCATCAGAGGCTTTTTTTTTTTACTTTTAAAAGCATTTTTTCATCAAAAGAGGTTGTAGAAAAAATGCTTTTAAAAGTAAAAAAAAAAGAGCCTCTGATGTTTATGCGGCTCAGCTGGGCATGGTGGGAGGGGGGGCTGCAGGGATTTTTGCTACCGGTTTTCCGAACCACCTACCGCCATTGCTACCGGATCAGGCAATCTGGTGCAATCCGGTCCAAACCGGGAGCATTTCACCCCTGATCCAAAGTATTTGAACCAGAAAATTTGATTTCTGAGCTGAAGTAGCCAGGCAAATAGCGTCAAGGATTTGTCCCAGTGGTACTCAGGGGAAATTACAAGCAGGAATGTTGGCAGGGGAGGGGAGGGGAGAGGTGGCAAGTGGTGACATATGTGTAGTCACCAGAGTGTTGTGATTAAGAATTTTTGTTAGGATATCTAATGCAACTATGTAAATCACAGCATTTGTGTAAACACTTCATTGAGCGTACATTATTTTTTGTGTTCTTTTTTTTCTCAACGAGAGGCCATTGCTGATTGGGAATGCTGAGATTTAGGACGTGCTATCCCAGAACACAGGCCATCAGAATTCTAGGCCATAAAAATATATAATCCTTGTGTATTTCCTAGAACCAGAAAAACATTTTGGAGAATTTTGAATCTAGATTTAATACATTCTGTTGAAAGTCTAAGGCAGGGGTAGTCAACCTTTTTATACCTACCGCCCACTTTTGTATCTCTGTTAGTAGTAAAATTTTCTAACCGCCCACCGGTTCCATAGTAATGGTGATTTATAAAGTAGGGACAAAACTCCTACCACCCACCATGAAAACTGTAACACCCAGTAGTGGGGCGGTAGGGACCAGGTTGACTACCACTGGTCTAAGGGAATTAATGCGGGATTCAGGTGTTCAGACATTGTATATCTATGTAGGGAACCTGCCAATTTATATTGAAATTAAGGCTATATGATAGAATTTTTTTATTTCTTAGTATATTAAACAATCTGTGTGCAATAGACTGGATTTATTTATTTATAGTCTCACTGAAAGCATCAGTAGTTAATATAAAAGAGAATATTTAAATCAATCTTCCACATATGTTAAGAAAGTGTAAAACCATACAGAGAAGGAGCTGTTATTAGTAATCACGGGATGGTTTGAATACAACTCATAATTAAGATTCTACGATCCACCCTATCTGCAGAGAACTAACAACTGTGATTGTTCCAAATGTATTATTAATAAATATTAGTACAGAATGATTCTTACCTCTAAATAACCGGTTATTACCTTCAGTGTTGTGAGTCTTGTATTTTCCATTTTTAATTTAAAAAAAATGAAATGAGTAAGAGAAGGGCATATCAGAAAAAGAGCCCTGCTAAATATATCTAGTCAGAAATACTGGCTACTGAATTAGAGAAAAATGTATTCACAAAGAAGAAAAGATTGCAGCCAACTGCCTAATTCCTTTCTTCCAAACAGATGCCTGCCAATGTCTAATGGAGACCAGTGAAAGAGTGGGATGTGAATTTTCTTCAGAAAACATTACTGCAGAGCAGTGCACAGAAAATGGGTGCTGCTTTGATGCATCGGTGCCTGATGTCCCCTGGTGCTTCAAACCATCAGGTGAAAGAGGTAATGACAGGTGGGCATCAGAAAGGGAGATTATCTATGGAGATTCTCAGTCATCTAGGTCATGGTTGTCCTAAAGGTGGTTTTCAAAAGGCAGCTGGACTATCTTTCTTTTTTCTTTGAAGACGTTTTGCTTTTCATCCAAGAAGCTTCTTTGGTTCTCCTTTACCTTTTCAAACTGAAGAAGCTTCTTGGATGAGGAGCAAAATGTCTTCAAGGGAAAAAAAAAGAAATTCCAGTGGTCTTTTGAAAAGCACTTTGGGGAGAAAGAGAGATTGTAATGCTTGCATTTTTTTTAGATTAGATTAGATTAACAGAGTTGGAAGGGACCTTGTAGGTCATCTAGTCCAACCCCCCGCCCAAGCAGGGGACCCTACACCAGTGATGGCTAACCTTTTTGCCATTGCAGGCCAGGAGAGGGGGGGCGGGGGAGGTTCATGCATGCATGTGACCACACCCATAATTCTATACGCCCTGCCCTGCACATGCGTACGCAATCCCCCTTCCCCCTCCCACTCCTGGCACACGATGACCTGGTAGGCCCGTTTTTCTTTCTAACCTGGCTCCAGATCCTCTCTATCTCTGGAGGCTGGGGACAGCAAAAAACGTCACTTCCTGTCCCACCGGGAGTTGGGAAATCGGCCATTTCAGGCCTCCGGAGGGCCTCCGAGGGAGTGGGAAAGGCTGTTTTTGCCCTTCCCAGATGCATAGAGGGGATCTGGAGCTAGGCGAGAAAGAAAAATGGGGTATCCCCCACCACCCCCAGGCCCTCTGGAGGCAGGAAACAGCCTGTTTCACTACTTCTGGTGGGCCGAAAATCAGCTGGCCGGCACGCACATGCACCCAAGAGCTGAGCTGGTGTGCCCAGTGGCACGCATGCCATAGGTTCACCATCACAGCCCTACACCATTTCTGACAAATGGCAGTCCAATCACGTCTTGAAAACCTCCAGTGATGAAGCGTCCACAACTTCCGAAGGCAAACTGATCCACTGGTCAATTGTTCTCGCCATTAGGAAATTTCTCCTTAGTTTTAGGTTGCTTCTCTCCTTTCATTGTTTCTCTCCATCCATTATTTCTTGTCTTGCCTTCTAGTGCTTTGGAAAATAGATTGACCCCCTCTTCTTTGTGGCAGCCTCTCAAATATTGGAACACTGCTATCATGACTCTCCTGGTCCTTCTCTTCACTAGACTAGCCAGGCCCAGTTCCTGTAACCGTTCTTCATATGTTTTAGTCTCCAATCCTCTAATCATCTTGGTTGCTCTTCCCTGCACTTTTTCTAGAGTCTCAACATCTTTTTTATAGTGCGGTGACCAAAACTGAATGCAGTATTCTAGGTGCGGTCTTACTAGGGCTTTATAAAGTGGTATTAGTACCTCACTTGATCTTGCTTGTATCCCTCTGTTAATGCAACTTAATCCATTGGCTTTTTTGGCTGCCGTCGCACACTACTGGTTCATCCTGTATCTAACTGGTTGTCCACTAAGACTCCAAGATCCCTCTCACAGTTACTGCTATTAAGCCTGGTTTCACCCAGTCTATATGTGTACTTTTGGTTTTTCTTCCCTAAGTGTAAGACTTTACTTTTCCACAAATCTGCTTGGCAGAAATGCTCCTTCTTTGCCAAGTGTGCTAGAAAAAGAAAATACTCTTGGAAAAATTCACCCTACAGTATTAGGAGAAAAGAAAAATAATAATTAACATTTTAGGAAAACACTCTTCAAGTAAAATAAGTTTTCATAAAATTGCAGTTAGCATTTTCTTTTTTAGTTGATTAAAAGATTTATTTCATCCTATACCAACAGTAGCCTCATACATGCTTAGAATAGAAATGGATCATCTCTTAGATGTTGCTAATCTACAGTTTCTAGAACTCCTGACCACTCGCCTTGCTTCCTGGAATGGCTGGGAATTGTGTTGTTACACAGTCCTTTCAAAGAGTTCCAAGAAAGTTCCAAGAAAGGAAGAACAAAGTCCAATTGCCTTTTGAAAAAGCACTTTTGGGACAACCATGACCTGGATGACTGAGAAACTCCATAGTGATTAAATAAATATTTTGTACCTTTAAAGAATCCCAATCAAAGATATTTCCAATGCATATGGTTGTTTATGTGGAAACCTCCATCCATAGACCAACATCCTGTAAGAAAGTGTTAGTATGGGAAATTTTACCATGAAATGTATTGATTCAAGTAATGGAAATATTGAGAGGGGTTTTTTATTCCAAAAGCTACACTGCTTCCAGGTACAATTCAAGGTGCTAGTTGCCAGTTCTAAGTTCTACATGATTTAGACATGTATATTTATGGAATTCCCCTTTTCAGGGGCCATGCAGTCAAGCCTTCTTAATTATAACTCTGCTTCTTTTGAAAAGCATCTTACAAAGTCAAATTAAGTTTTAGCACCCTGTTAAGCTTTAACAAAGCCATTAAAGCATGTGTGTATGTGTGCAAAAGCTTTGTAAGTGGAATTGCTAGTAGTGAGCTCACTATCACTGCCACCAAGAGCTGTGGTGGCACAGTGGTTAGAATACAGTATCACAGACTAATTCTGCTCGCTGCCAGGAGTTCGATCCTCACCGGCTCAAGGTTGGCTCAAGCTACCATTCTTCAGAGGTAGGTAAAATGAGGACCCAGATTGTTGGGGGCAACATGCTGACTCTGTAAACTGCTTAGAGAGGGCTGTAAAGCATAGTGAAGTGATATATAAGTTTAAGTGCTATGGCTATTGCTATCATGACTTTTGTATGTTTATTTTAAAATTGTTCCTTGGTAGCTGGGTGTTTGCAATTGTAACTTGAGTTTACCATTTGTTTAGAATTAATCTATTCTCATTTTTACTCTAAGAGAGAAATAAAAGGCACTCAAAGCTCTTTTGGATCAGATTGGATCAGCCTATAAGGAGTAAAAAAATGAATGAATAATTCGTTTGAGCCTGGTTTAACTCAGCAGACTAAAAGCATAGTGATTTAAATCAGCTGTCTGCAATTACTGTAAGTTCGAATCTCACCAGGCTCAAGGTTGACTCAGCCTTCCATCCTTTCTAAGGTGGGTAAAATGAGGACCCAGTTTGTGGGGACAATAAGCTGACTTTGTATAAATAACACAAAAGTAGGAAGGCTATTGCTTAACGCATTGTAAGCCGCCCTGAGTCTCCGGAGAAGGGCGGCATATAAATCAATTTTTTTAAAAAAAATGAAATCTGTCTGATCAGCTTTTCTGCCATTAAACTGTTATGATAGTGGAGCCACACTGTAAGACTTACTAATGAAACAAACCTAAAACCTTAGACCAGACACTAGTCAAATTCAAGCCATTAATAATAAACGTTAATTCAGGCAGCATGCAACTTTATTTTTTAAGCCACAGCCACGCTTATTACCTGGAAAATACAGTGACCTGAATATTGTTTACAATAACAGCTTCAGTAACTTATGCAAGGAAAATGATTCCACCTCAAGAAAGAAAGGAATGTGGCTATCAAGGGATCACACGCAAAAGGTGCAAACGAATTGGATGCTGCTTTGATCTAAAGGCATCTGGTGCACCAACTTGTTTTCATCCTCCAGTAAATAATGGTAGGTAATTTTTTGAATTCTTTAAGAGCTAAACAAAGAAAGAAAAACAATAAAATGTATATCCACTTTTCCCCATTTTCTTTAAAATCCATTCTTTCCCCCTCTTATTTTATCCAATATTCCAAAGCCGATATATCTAATCTTGGCAATTTGAAGACTTGTATATTTCAACTCCTAGAATTCCCCAGCCAGCATGACTGGCTGAGGAATTCTGGAAGTTGAAGTCCATGGGTCTTAAAATTGCCAAGACTGAAACATCCCCTTCTTTAAAGTGTCTAAATAAATAACGTTAATACTCTTAGCATATTATATAAATATCATTGCACTGAAGCAAAATAAGGTGTCAAGATTTATATTAACATAATAAAACACAGGGGAAAAAAGAAGCAAAACCACCTCACAAGTCTATTACTTCAATTTCTGGTAAAAGTATGCTGACGCCCCCAAAGAAGTTGCATGTATATAAGAGCTTCATCGCGGAAGCCAAAGCAGCCATCTCTTTAGTTTGTTATGTTGGCTGGAGAAAAACCAGAATTTACAGCCCATCCAGAAGAGGACTTCTGTTACTTCAATTCTTGGGTTTTGTTTTGTTGATTTTAAGCTTAAGGTTTCTCACTAAGCATTTATTCATATAATGTTTTCAAAGATTGTCCACTCTACACTTATCCCTGATTTATTTTTTATTTTTTTTAATGAAAAATATAAAGAAGAATGATTTTATTTATGTAATGCGATTCATTTTTCTAATAGCTTCTCAACACTGTGTAATGGAAGGGAGTGCAAGGCTAGAATGTGGTTACCCAGGCATCACCACGGAGGAATGCCAAGCAAAGGGATGTTGCTTCAATTCATATGACATTAATACCCGGTGGTGCTTTCATCCTCTGTCGGACACAGGCAAGTATCCAACCATGGGAGCCACATTTACCTGAAACTGAAAGAGAGAAAATCAATCTGAGGTGAGAATACATTTAGGAGTGGCTAGAAGATGTGAGAGATGGAGTTGAGACGGTTGGGACAAACCACCTGGGACCAGACAGGACCAATTTTGTAAACAAAAACCAGATGCCATCAACAAGTGAGAGTGATAAATGGACTGCAAGCAGTTTGCTGCAACCAAGGAATGACAGAAACTCAGCAATTAAACTTTGGGGTAGATGTAGATGTGAGGGAGGGGAGGGGAGAAGAGAAGTTTCTTTTCTTTTTCTTTTTAGTTTTTTAGGCTGTTCAGAAGCGGATTTTTGTTGTCTTAGCATCAGTCATATTTGCAATAAAACATCTTATCTAATCAAACTGAGTCTTGACTTTCCTGGAAGCATGCTGAGTTCCATGAGGAAGAAATATTGTTGTAGTGGCTTGCCATGCAGCCCTGATAAGTTTAATAATTTTAATTGTTATCTTATCAGCATTGTTTGCCTATTATTATAGCAATCAATCTTTATTTATTGATTAGCCCTTGGGCCATATCAAAGTGCAGCGCTCCAGAAACAATTATTACAAAAGTTCGATAGAAACATTTTAAAATGATATTGGAATAGGAATAAAACACAATTTAAAATAAAATTAGAGTAAAATACGTTCTAGAATGAAATCAGAATAAAATACCTATTATTATAGTATTATAGTATGACTCTGTAATAGAATAGTTTTATCCCTGAAAGCTGCCGTAGCGGACTTCTGTCTTAAAGGGAGCAAAGAAATATTATAAATAAATATATAAATTAATTCATAATAGAATAATAGAAAACTGAATTAGTCCAAGCATGATTAGGCACACAAGGAATTTGTTTCCTGTGCAGAAGCTCTCAGTGTACATGCAAAGCAACAGTGTAATGATGATCATAATAATAATATCAACAATACCAATAAGTCTTTGTTTGAGATGTGGGATCTTTCCACTAAGATGAATCCTATTGTTTTTCTGCATTCATTGTTCTTATACTGCTTTATCACCAAGAGAAAATATTCCAAGACATCAAGATCATACTTCTTTACTGTAATTTTGTTTTAAGTACCTGCAAGGCTATGTGGAATGGCACCCAAGAAACGAGTGTCGTGTGGAGCTCCTGGCATCTCTGCTGATGAATGCATGGCGAAAGGATGCTGCTATGAACATTACCAGTATGCCAAAACGGTCCCCTGGTGTTTCCATCCACATGAAAAACAAGGAAACTATTCTCTCTGAAGAACAACATTAGAAGAAATGTGGCTTGTTTAAAGAAATGCTTGCAGAGTGAAGGCCAATAGACATAACATTAGTATGTAGATGTGCTCATATTCTTTGTATTGTTATAGTAAATGTTTACTGTTCGATATTTTGAGAATATTCTGCTTCTCATCTCACTTTTTCAGGAGGAAGAACTGTAGCATCATTACTAGAATTATCAAGGAATAAATCAACAGCAATTTCATATTTTTGCACAATTCCGAATTATAAATAATAGACAATTCACTAAATGTAGTACATCTTTGGACTAAATATTCAAAATAAAGAATTTGAAAGTACATTAAGGTTTGTATTCAATGCACAGATTTAAAGACATTATTTCAGCTTTGGTTGTTTATTTATTATTTATTTATTTATTAAATTTCTATACTGCCCTTCTCCTTTCGGACTCAGGGCGGTGAACAGCCAACTAAAAGCACAGTATACAAAAGTTAAAAGCAATTAAAATGATATAAATAAATTTGGCCCAATTTTAAGTCAAAAATCAATAACAAAAACTTTAAAACCAACATGGGGTCAGGCCAGCCCAGCTAACCGAAAAAGATGGGTTTTAAGGGCCCGACGAAAAGTCAGGAGGTCTGGGATCACTCGTATCTCTGGGGGGAGGTCGTTCCAGAGGGTAGGCGCCACCACAGAGAAGGCTCTCCCCCTGGGGGTCGCCAGCCAACATTGTCTGGCCGACGGCACCCTGAGGAGGCCCTCTCTGTGGGAGCGAACTGGCCGGTGGGAGGCAGTTGGTGGCAGAAGGCGGTCCCATAAGTACCCCGGCCCTAAGCCATGGAGCGCTTTAAAGGTGGTCACCAACACCTTGAAGCGCATCCAGAAGTCCACCAGAAGCCAATACAGCTCACACAGGAGAGGAGTCACATGGGAGCGCCCTGTCGCTCCCAAAATCCCCCGTGCGGCCGCATTCTGCACCAGTTGGAGCCTCCGGGTGTACCCCAAAGGGAGCCCCACGTAGAGAGCATTACAATAGTCCAGACGAGAAGTGACAAGTGCTTGAGTGACCGTGCGTAAGGAGTCCCGATCTAGAAAGGGGCACAATTGGCGTATAGGCGAACCTGAAAGAAAGCCCCCTGGCCACGGCTGTCATATGCTCTTCTAAAGACAGCCGTGAGTCCAGGAGGACACCCAAGTTGCGAGCCCTTTCCATGGGGGCCAGTGATTCACTCCCAATAACCAGCGATGGCACCAGCTGGCTATACCGGGACGCCGGCAGCCACAGCCACTCGGTCTTGGAAGGGTTGAGTCAAAGCCTGTTTCTACCCATCCAGACCCGCACGGCTTCCAGGCACTGGGACATCACTTCCAAGGCATCGTTGGGATGGTCTGGGGTGGAGATGTACAGCTGGGTGTCATCAGCGTACTGATGGAACTCCACCCCAAAACCACAGATGAACTCACCCAGCGGCTTCACATAAATGTTAAACAGGAGGGGCGAGAGGACCAAACCTTGTGGCACCCCGCAAACAAGGCGCCTCGGGGTCAACCGCTGCCCCCCTGTCAACACAGATTGTGACTGGTCGGAGAGATAGGAGGAGAACCACCGCAAAACGGTGCCTCCCACCCCTAATCCCTCCAACCAGCACAACATGATACCATGGTCGATGGTATCAAAAGCCGCTGAGAGGTCTAACAGGACCAGGATAGAGGAATAACCCCGAGCCCTCCAGAGATCATCTACCAACGCGACCAATGCCGTTTCCGTGCTGTAACCAGGCCTGAAACCGGACTGGAGAGGATCCAAATAGACAGCTTCATCCAGGTACTGGGGAAGCTGCCGCGCCACCATACTCTCAACAACCTTCGCGATAAAACGAAGGTTGGAGACTGGACAATAGTTGGCCAAAACAGCCAGATCCAGAGAGGGCTTCTTGAGGAGGGGCCTCACCACCGCCTCTTTCAAGGCGGCTGGCAGGACACCCTCACTCAGAGAAGCGTTAACAATCCCCTGGAGCCAGCTTTGTGTAACCTCCCGGGAGGCCAGTACCAACCAGGAGGGACACGGGTCCAATAAACATGTGGTTGCATTCAGCCATCCCAAGATCCTGTCCACGTCCTCGGGAGCCACAGGGTCGAACTCCTCCCAGATAATGTTCTCAGGACCTGCCTCAGTCATCTCGTCTGAACTAACCCAGTCAGTGGCCAAGTCTTCCCGAATCTGAGTGATTTTATCATGCAGATACTGTACAAAATCCTCAGCTCGACCCTATTTTTTTGGATTAAATAGGGCCATTTCTATAACACACTGATGATGGACTCTTCTTGGATAGATAGCTGTAAAGCCATGTACACAAAGGTATCCTTGGATATCTTAGCTATATACAGTAGATGGCCCAAAATATGAGAACTAGGTTTTTAAATAAGAACAGAGCAAATACAACCATGCTTACCCCATTCAAACATCTTTCCAATTCTAGGTGCAATTCTCTATACTTTAAAGCTATATGGGTAGCCCTCATTTAGCCTCATACAGTGACTGTTTCCAGTTATGACAATGAGGAAAAAATAAATCTGTGACTAATCCTCACATTTATGACACTTCTAAATTCTAAATTTCTAAAACAAAGGAAAACTGAATTAAAACCATAGTCATGTTTTCACTTAGCAATCATTTTGTTTAACAATTGAGTTGCTGGTCCCAGTTGTGGTCACTAAATGAGGACTACCTGTAATTAACTTGAATTCTACGTATTTTAAAGGTCACCCACACCTGAATGCTTAGCTTTTAAGAAAATCAAAGCTGGTTTTCTTCCAGATTAGTATCAACATAAAAGCAAGTCTTCATGGGATCTTCATACCATCTGAAACTTGTCATGTCCCAATTCTTTCAGTATCCAGACTTAAAGAATCCAGACTCTTCCCATGACTTTTGTTGCTTTATTTAGTTCAACTTTAATTGGTTCTGATATTGGGATTAGTATTTAAGGATATATATTTTTCCTCTTAGATTTAAATTAACTTTTAAAGAAAGGTTTCCTAATTTTTGTGAGTGCATTTGAGGAGGAAAATGTATTTTGAATAAACAAATGAAAAATGGGATGTTACTCAATCTACATTCATACCTGAGAGGCCAATTTCCATATTGCTCAACAATGGAGAGAAATTTGTATTAGCCAGCAGAAAGTACCAGAAAGTACAGAGTAGAAAATTTTGTAAAGCAGCATCTGGATTGAAACACAAATGGAGTAAAAGCTCTTTTTAGCAAATATGTATTGGTGATGAAGCAGAGGGATTTTTTTTTAAGAAAAGGCATGCCTTCTTAATTTTCTAAAATTTATTTGTTCTGAAACTGTTTAATATTTGACAGTTGGCTAATGGCCCAGTCTTGGCTAATATAAACATCTGTCTGACATCATTTATTATTTTCCCTTTGCAAATATTATACGGATACCTCCACCAGATATCTAGTAAAAATCTGAATTACATTTTATAATTCCTTGAGGTGGAGCTTAACAGGAAATTTGTTATCTGAATGAAGTACACAAACATAATGATATAAAATAAGCTCCATAAGCTCCACATAATACTCTCTTTGATCCAAATGCAAAGGTTGTATGCTATGAAGAATCAGAAAAGGGCCTGGTTATGTCTTGTTATTTTAATTCTAGGTTGCAGCGTACTGCTGGAAGGGGTAACAGCTCCACGTAAGTACTTTACTTTAGAACAGAGGTCTTCAAACTTGGCAGCTTTAAGACTTGTGGACTTCAACTCCCAGAATTCTCCAGCCAGCATAGTTTAAAGCTAGTCTTAAAGCTGCCAAGTTTGAAAACTTCTGCTTTAGAACTTGCATTTTGCTGCAATGTTTCAGTACATGGAAGACACTAAATATATTTAACTCACCTAATATTTAGACGGTTTTAACTCATTGCTGATATTTTCAATCTTTTAGATAATTTTATTTCTGCTATTGTTAAGCCTTATAGATTAGACTGTCATTAATCAGTTAGGAAGGGGTCCCAACCCCTGAGTTGCAGACTGCTACCAGTCCGCGGTCTATTGGGAACCAGGCTGAGCAAGTGACAGGCGAGTGAGCAAAGCTTCATTTGTGCTGGCAAAGGAGCTAGGATGCTCACGTGAAACCATGCCCTCCCCCCTCCTGCCACTGCCTCTGCTGCTGCAGACTGTTGTGCCAGAAAGGTTGGGGATGGCTGAGTTAAGGATTAAACTATGCATGCATGCTTTACAGTATAAAAGTTTTAAACATAAGTTACCAAGAGCTGTCCAGCCGTTCTTAGTCCAGGAATTCATATTAAAGCATCCCCAACTGATGAGTCTCTAGCCCAGAGGTCTTCAAACTTGGCAGCAGAGAGATTCCAGCACTTGATCCCTTGAGTTGTTGCTTCCTCCACAGAGAACTTCTTATGATCCAACATCTCTTCTAATTTGGACTCATAGGTTTGGTCTCATAGGTTGGTCTCAAAGACCATGCTGTTTGGACAGCTTGAAGGCTCAATACATGGAGATGACAGTAGGTTAGGAAGGCTGCATTAAAACTTAACAACCATGTGGTTTCGTATAATATTGCTTTTGGTTTAAGAGCTTTCCAGCACGACTGAATCCAAAAAGATGAAGCTGAAGAGGCAACACCAATGTTGTTAAAACGTACATCTTTGGATAAGTATGTCGATGACAAAACGTTCAAAATAGCACCCAATTATTAAACTATTTCAGCAACAAGGAATTAGCTCAGTAACTTGGTTCGGATTGATTCTGCTATCAGACTGGAGCAATGTGCCATTCATAAGGTATCTTTTAAAAGAAACTAACCATGAAGTAGCCAATTATTATATTAAACTTTCACAGCAGTGTTTAAAAATGGGAATTGTGGGCAGTGGGCGGCATACTTGCTCACTTGTCAAAGGTTTAAGTGAGGAGATACTTTTTCTCTATTTATAAAGTTCTGCATCTTTATAAAAATAGGGCTCCAATGTTCTTTTTGTTGCTGATGCTAGCTTCCATAGTGGTAGCTAAAAAAATCATTTGCCGTACACTGTTAATATGGGATAACCAGGAGTTTTGTCTTTTGACAGCGAAATGCCGATGTGACGTTGATCCCCACAAACGATCCAACTGTGGACCTCCTGGGATCACTCCCCAGAAATGCGAAAATTCAGGATGTTGCTTCGATTCAACAGTCCCAGGAGTCCCTTGGTGCTTCAAACCAACCCCTCCAAAATGTAATCTATCTCTGTGATTAAAAAAAAGACTTTTCCAGTTCTTAAATGATATCCAAATTAATGGAATAGATAAGGCCTCTCATCAGAAAGAACTTGGTAACAGATATCTTGCTGGCGGTAGTAGTGAGACAATATTACAGGTTCTTTATTTTTTAATTGTACCCAATTAGAGTAACCCAGACTCAAGAGAAACAGAGAAGTACTGAACCCTGGAGAGATGGTTTCTTTATATCTTATAACCATCTTATAACTATAAGAGTTGGAGAGATGTTTCATTTTATCAAAACATACATAGAAAGTTCCCCTCAATGTGGCCCAAACCCCCAAATTCATGTTTTTTATATAGAAAGGTATTATCTCAAAATAATATCTATCTTGAATTATAGTAGAGGCAAATTTGAAAGCTAGTTGGATTACTGAAAGGTTATCCAAATTATACAGTATATATAAATCAATATTCCAATCTACTCTTAATTGGTGGTTTATCAAGTATTGAGGTCACAAATAGAGACAGCTGAAGTTCAGAAACGTAAATAGATCTAAATAGATCTATATAAAGTATCTAAGCAAATTTGTGATAATTAAAGATGGCTGCTTGAGCAAAAACTCTTAAGCAAAAAATGTGATCTGTGTAGTACTTCTGATTCAACTCCAGGAGTTTCAGTGGAAGACTACAAATGTAATGCCTGATTATAACTTTTTAATGTAGCCACATCTTTTCTCGGATAGTACAGTTGTGGCTGGCTCATATCTGCTTTAAAGAGTTACAGACAGGTATTACATTCCCACACTTTCATTTTCAAAGCTCTCATTTGGAATAAATCTCAACCACTGTACAGGACAATAAAATTTAGTTAAAATTGAATTGTTACAATCAGGATCCATCAAGAGAACTCTTAAAAGAGTTATACATGTAATGTATACATTACATTTTGAATGCTACTGAAACATGCACAGCTGATTTTACCTTTTGAAAGAGAAATGAAGCAGGAGGCCATGGGCAGTTCTACTACTTAAATCTGAGTCAGTATCTTAAAAGTGTTGTAATGCAATTTGAACTATTGGCATTCTTTATTATGTCAGGCCACTGTAATTTTCATTACAATTTTCATTATTAGTGCACATTGCTTACTAGGTTTTGTCTGAATACAGTATTTGTTCTTGCCCTATTATTTAGAGGTTATAGTTTGCTAAATAAATAATTTTCTTGGCTGTTAGTACTTTCTGGATAAGAGGTATTCTTTTGAAACATTGCTTAAAAGTAACACAGCTGTATGATAAAGGTTTTTTTTGGGAAGTAACAGAACCAAACTGCTTTTGACAATCATTACAATACAAGCCCAGTTAGATGAGTGATTAATCAGTGGTTCCTTAAAGTGGGACATTTAAATACCACAACACATTTCTGAAATGATCTCCTAAACAACACAGCATAGTTTGCAACACGTTGTGAAGAATATAAAATTTTGTTTTGAATTTCTCAGTGATTTGTTACATATTTCATTAAACTTATTACTTCTAACTGCCACAATATTTTTAGTTCTTATTCCTTCTGCTCAAATGAGTTGAGAATTACTGTGATGGAAAATAATAAAATATAAGTTTAATGATGCCCTCTTTAATGGATTTTGAATGCAGCAGACAAAAATTCCATCCAGGCAACTCTCTGAAATAATGGATAGTCCATTATATCTGAATAATCTAAACAAGGTACTCACATTTATAAACATTTTGTTAAATTTTTACATCATTTCTGTCAATCTACATCATTTTAGTTAGGTCATAAAAGGTAAATAATATACATTGACACAAAAGATATAATTTTCATTTGCAAAATGATTCTAATACACAAATAATGTAAATTATTTATTTTTCAGATTTAATGGACATTCAGAACAAATGAAGATTTCCTCTTCTGAATGGTACATTAAATTGAGTTTTTAAATCAGTCTCTGTTATGGTCAGAGAAATCCATGGTAAATATGTTCATGGAATCCGAATTTTAATAAAATAGGGGGCAACATTTATCTGTCTATGGAAAACACAGCACCTCCGGATGATTTCACCCAACACCCTGATGGCTTCATCCCAATTGTTGTTATCAAGATAGACAGCATGTACAGTTATAGCATATAGAATCTACTATATATAGCATATTCGGAACCAGTTTACAGCTAGCCTTGTCCTACTAATCCTGACTTAATTTACTTTCAAAACAGATAGAAAGATGTGTCCTGCAGATGTGGAATTCCGGAAGAACTGTGGCTACCCAGGAATCTCTGCCAATGAATGTGCAATGAGAAAGTGCTGTTTTAAGAACAAACCACGTGGTGTCCCATGGTGCTTTTTTCGTGTCAATGTGGAAGAGGGTAAGAACAAGTATTGGTTTTGTCCTTTTGATGAATGCAATGTCACTGCGTTTTTGTATTTGCCAGCTGTGCTTGAACTCTAAGACGTACCGTAGATGCTTAGAACTCTTATCTCTAAGCTAACTGCGCATGTCCACATTCTTTCACTTTCTTTCTAACTTTTTTTGTTCTCCTGCCAAGAGGTCCGGCAGGAATGCTGCCAAGATGTAACTAATTAGCCAGTAAGATGTTTTTATTTCTTTACAATAAAATGAGTTTCTTAGAATATATCTCGGGTTTATTTTGCTTATAAAGTATACTTCAAGGGAAGGCCACGATCCTTTTTCTAATCAGGTGCAATTACCCAAAGGAGAATGGGATTAATTGCCACCCTGACATGCAACAACCTTTTATAGGAGACACATGCTAAGATACTTTCTGGCATAGAGTACAGTATAGCTTTCCATTGTGAGTAGAATTCCTCATTTAATTGCATTTGCTTACAGTAGCTTAGAATTAAAATGATGCATGTACATTTATTTTTTAGATCAATGTTTTTCCCTGTTTCCTAGTTTATGATTTGTTAGGATTTTTTTGGGGGGGGTGTTTTGTCTTACTATTGGGGGAAGGGAAATTATTTTTATTATTTATTATCATTTTTATACTATCTTAAGTCTGTTTTAGAGGTTATGCTACAGTTTGGATAGAGATTCCCATCTCAAAACGACAGGACACAATGTCACCAATTTTAATCATTGTAGCCTGGGAATTGCACATAAAAAATAACATAACAAAATAAAAACAGAGTCTGTATGGGATTCCCAAGCACTTTGTCTTCTAAAAACACAGGTTTCAGATTATTCTAGAAGGGAAAAAAAGAGGAAAAACATTTTGTTTCATTTTCATTTTATTCAGAAAACTGCAATGTATGATCCATTTCCTTAAAACATGGTAGACCAGGGATCTCCAAACTTGACAACTTCAAGATTTGTAGACTTCAGCTCCCAGAATTCCTCAGCCAGCTGGCTGGGGAATTCTAGGAACTGAAGTCTAGAAGTCTTAAAGTTGCCAAGTTTGGAGACCCCTGACATACCACTGGTTGCTTTCATTAAAAAGCAATGGTTGATTATTCTGAATGCAGCTAGATTCACTTAAGAGCATCAATTTTATGCCTACATTTTGAGAACAGTCCCAGAATTGCAGGCAGTGATATATGTCTTACTATGGTGGAATTATGGTGGGATTGAATGGGGAAACTGATATTGGGCTAAGAATCGTAGTGATAAAATATCAATGAGATCACTATCTCTGATTATGCTTTTGGTGTTCCAAATGTTGCGGGTCATTACAGATGAGTGGCATGTGTGTCTAGGACAAATTTTGATGACAAAATGTAATGCGAAGTGTATTGCAATGGGAGGTTCTGAACCTCAAACTTTTGTATTTGCATCTTAACTTTATAGGCTCCTTTATAGGCTACAGGTTGTCTTCAATTTACAACCACAATTAAGTCCAAAATTTCCATTCAAGTTCCAAGGCACGTTAAGTGATTTCCCCCATTTTATGACCTTTTTGCCACAGTTGTTAAGTGAATCATGTGATCCTTAAGTGAATGTGGCTTCCCCCATTGACTTTGTTTGTCGGAAGCAAATGGTGATCACAGGATCCTGGGAAAGTGCAACTCTCTGGGGTCATGTAATCACCATTTTCTAAATACATGTGATCACCATGTGCTAAATAGATGCTGCAATGATTGCAAGTGTGAAAACCCGTCATAAGTCACTTTTTTCACTGCCATTGCCATTTTGAACAGTCACTACACAAATGGTTGTATGTTGAGGCCTATCAGTAAATCATGGGGTTTGTGTTATGATGTCAGGATTCATATTTGACTTTTGAACATATATACATGACTTCCAGTGGTGGGTTTCAAAAAAATTTACTACCGGTTCTGTGGGAGTGGTTTGGTGGGTGTGGCATGGCATGGCTTGGTAGGCATGGCAGGGGAAGGATACTGTAAAATCTCTATTCCCTCCCCAACTCCAGGGGAAGGTTATTGCAAAATCTGCATTTCCTCCCGATCAGCTGGGACTTGGGAGGCAGAGAATAGATGGGGGAGGGGCCGGTCAGAATTTTTACTACCAGTTCTCCAAACTACTCAGAATTTCCACTACCGGTTCTCCAGTACTGGTCAGAACCTGCTGAAACCCACCGTTGATGACTTCCCATGTAAGTGCCTGACACAACACTGGAAAACACTGAGTAATGTAAAGCCAATTGGAAGGCACCATCATTAAGTTGTAATGTTAATAAATTTGATGTAAGCCAATTCTGAACATTGCAGACAAAAGAGGGTCTAACTTACTAGGGCTGAAACCAGCATCAGAGTAAGAAAGAAATTAGTGTGAAAAATAATTCAGACAAAAACTTGCAATTATGGTCCTAGTAGAATATTTGTTATTTTGGGGGGAGTTGATAGAAATAGAAAAAAGAGAAAAGCTGATTTTTAAAAAACTTTTTTTCTTTTTCTTTCTTTTCAGAATGTTAAAATGATGCTTCAAGAAGGAACTTTCACAAAGAGCATGCTTTTGACAAAACTATTCAAGCACAATGTTATCCCATGTGGTGTAGTAATTTTGGCTTCCATGATACATTAATGTATCTTTATAGTAAACAGTTAATTACATATTTTGTCACTTATTTACATCTGCTAAAGGCAATTGTGATGATAAAAAAGCAATGTATTTATGTTTATGAATGCATTATAAATTTGCCTCTTGTACTGATATCCAGATAGTAGCCTACATGAGATATTAGCCTTTTGTAACTGAAAATTTCATTTGTGAGGTGCTCCTGTGATTAGAAATATACCATCTGAAAAATATGCTATTAAATCACGCAAAACAAATTGAACATAACTGCTTGTGCTAATAGAACATCTAGTTTGCTTTATAAGCTTTAGTATAAATCCTTGTCAATGATAAAAGGCTTCTGACATCTTTTTTAAAATTTATGTTCATCAAGCATGTATTAGATAACAGATATAAGTATAAACATGCAATGGATACGAATAAAAGGGAACATTAGGACAGGGATGGTAGACACACTGGTTATATCTTACATAACAGAATGAATGAATGAATGAATGGATGGATGGATGGATGAATGAATTTCAGAACTCTCTCTGCCTTTGGGGTGGCAGTTCCACACAATCTGAAAATCAAGAGGCAAGGAGGAAGTTTCTCCTGTAGTTCTTCAATTACCCAACCTGCAACTTCTTTCCCACCTGCCAAGTTCCTCTTTTTCTCAGTGTTTCCATCTGCAGAAGACTTATTGGGCAACCATATAATCAGTGTGGGTTTGTGAGGATGTTGAAAGTAGAAATGGTAAAGAAGTGATCTGAATATATCAGGCACTGAGTAGCAGTCCCATACTTATATACAGATAACCATTCACAAGCAACAAAAAAGAACATGAGCATGATGCCAAGATGGAAACCAGATTCTTCAACAGACCAAGATATCTACACCAACAGCACTATCATAAACCCCAATAATATATTTTCAAGATTACAAACACCTTTAAATGCTTTTCCTCCAATGTGATATCTGTCATCAGCTGCCAGCAATGCCATTCTGTATTCTACATAGAACAAAAGGGTAACATTTGCACAAAAGAATTAATGAACATAAGTTTGACATCAGGACTCAAATATAAACAAAATAATTTCAGAGGTTTCTAATCTCCCAGAATATTCTATAGCAAACCTCCAAGTTACTGCTTTATAAAGCAGGGCTTTAAGCACAGACTGTGAAATTGTTGAACTCACATGCATCACTAAAATTCAGACAATCTCAGAAGGTCCCAACATGATTTTTTTTAACATGCTATGAATGTTAATTGATGCATACTCACAATCTGTCTCACAGGTAAATGGCATTTACAAAATCAACTTATCTTCCCATTTCTTCTCCTCCATCCCACCCAATTTAAATTCTACAGCAGTCCAGCCCCTTTATAAAGTAGGTTGCCTCTAATAAAAGCATCCATATTTTAATAAAAGCTATTGGAAAAGGTACAACCGGGCTCCTGAATTTTTTGCCTGGAATCTTTGGTGTGTGAATAGCTTTTTCAAAGAAGCAAATTCTCAAACTAATTCCTCCAGGACTGAGAGTCCAAATGCGAGTTCATAAACCCTGAGAAGATGATTAAGGACCGAATCATCTTGGGAATGAAGGACTTAAGTTTGCAGAAAAAATTGCTAATCAGGAGGGGAGCCACGTTCAAAGATGTAGTTGAAGAAGCCTGGGCTGCAGAATCATCTGATTACTCTGCAGCCAACATCCAAAAGTCAGGCAGTGTTCCTCACACCCAAGGGGGAACCGAGAAGCAACTGGAGGACCCAGAATCAGAGAGGGAGTCTGATGGAGAACACGAAGTGCACCGCATCCAGACTGAGAAAAAGGTAAGCTACAAAGAGGCTGACCCTAAGCAGTCCAGGTGTGCTGGGTGTATGGGTTTCCATGCCAGAGCAATCTGTAGATTTTAAAGAAGCCATTTGTCGGTGATGCCAGTGGAAGGGACATGTAGCAGAGGCTTGCAGGGCTACACAACTGATTCCCTACCAACCCAGGCATCTGGCCACGCAAAGGAAGCAAAGCAACCAAAAACCAGGATTTCAAAGAAATAAATGGCAGAAGAGCAATACCCAGAAGCAAGAGGAATAAATCAAATGACGGTGGGACACTCAGATGCTTTTGATGCAGACAAGTACCACCTCACTCTCAACATCGAGGGATCACCATGCAGCATGGAGTTGGACATGGGATTGTTCTTCACCATCGTGTCCTGGCAAACTCTACAAGAGTTCATCCCCACAACAGAGAAAAAACAACTCCAAACACAGAGGATCACTTTGAATGACTTTCAGGGGCAAAACATCCCGGTGCTGGGAAGATCAGCAGTGCAAGTTGCATTCAACAACTTTTGTGGACAATTGCCATTGACCGTAGTAAAAAACAACAGACGTAGTCTACTGGGTATCAAATGGTTTAAACCCCTGGGCTTAGGGGTAACTGGCATCCACAAGGTCCAAGGAAATGAGTTTGAGAGACTGCTCATAGAATTTGGGGACGTCTTCGACGGAAGCCTGGGCAAGTATTCAGGGAAACCTAAATCTTTTAACCTAGATCTCAATATTACCCCAATCAGGCTCAAGCCCTGAAGGGTTCCTTTTGCTCTCCGGCCTAAAATAGATGAGCAAATAGACAAACTAATTGCCCAAGGGGTAGTGGAAACAGTTGACCACACCAAGTGGGAGACTCCAATAGTCACCCCAATTAAATCGGATGGGTCAATCCGCATCTGCGCAGACTACAAATGTACCCTGAATAAAGCGTTGCAACAGAGCGCTTACCCGGTACCAGTCATACAGCATCTGCTGCACTCACTAGGCAATGGACAGATATTTACTAAATTAGATTTAGTACAGGCATACCAGCAACTGCCAGTAGATGCCGCCACCATGTGGCGCAAGCACAAACCATTGTGATGCACTGTGGGACATTTAAATGCCACCATCTGCAATTTGGGGTAAGCATGGCACCAAGGTTATTCCAGAGCATGATGGAATGCCTCCTACAGGACATTCTGGGGGTGGTACTGTATTTTGATGATGTCCTCATGTTTGGAGACAACAAAGAACAACTGATCAGCCAGCTAAAAGAAACTTTGGGGCGGTTCCAAAAAAGGGGCCTCAAAGTCAAAAAAAGAGAAATGCAAAATAGGCATGCCATGAGTTGAATTCTTGGGTTATTTAATTGATGGTTCAGGGATCCACCCCACAAACAGTAAAGTCAAAGCAATCAAAGAAGCCCCCACCCCCAAGAACAAAACTGAACTCCAGGCATTCCTCAAGCTATTAAACTTTTATAGTATTTTTTTAAAACAGAAGGCCACCATTGCTGAAACTTTACACAGGCCGCTAGGCAAGGTGGCCACATGGACCTGGGGACACAAGGAAGCTCATGCCTTTGCAGCTGTTAAGGACCTGTTGGCACCAAATAGCGTCCTCATTCAATATAATGAGATTCTTCCCCTCTTGCTGACATGTGATGCTTCACCTTTTGGAGTTGGGGCTGTCCTCAGCCACTGGCTACTGAATAGAACTGAGGCCCCCATTGCATTCTACTCTAAAACGCTGTCACCTGCAGAGAGGAATTACAGCTAATTTGACAGGGAAGCATTGGCTGCTGTGGCGGAAATAAACCGTTTCCATTAATATCTATATGGGAGGCCTTTTGAACTCATTACCGATCACAAGCTACCCCTAGGTATCATTGTTGGGGATCAACAAACACCAAACTTTATGTCCCCGAGAATTGCTAGGTGGTCAATTTTCCTGACAGCATATGACTATTGACTCTTGCATCGGCCCGGGAAAAGCATCACCAATGCAGACACACTCAGCAGCTGTCCCCTTTCCAAATTCGTCGAAGACCCTGCCCCCATCACAAACATTCTGCTCATAGACATCGGTGCATCCAGCCCAGTCACACAAACGAGATAGCAGAATATGCGATGAAAGACAAAACATTGTCCCAAGTTTTGAACTGGGTGTTGAGGGGGTGCCACAAGGGAAAATGGGGGAATAGGGTGATTGTACCTCACTGCTTAAGGAAACAAATATTGGAAACATTGCATGTGGGGCACCCAGCCATTGTCCAAATGAAGGCATTAGCCTGGAGCTATATATGGTGGCCAGATATGGACAAGGACATTATGGAGTGAGTGGCTACCTGCACACAATGCCAAGACTCCAGGCCAGCACTAACCAGGGCACCCATCAGGGAGTGGAAGAATCCAAAGGGAACATGGTCAAGAATACATAACGATTTCGCAAACCCAATTGGGGGGGGACCTTAATTGTTGTGGATGCATACTCCAAGTGGCTGGACATAGTTACAATGCTCACCTCAACCTCAGAAGCAACCATTAGAGCCCTGCGAAGGATTTTCACCACCCATGGGTTACTGGACATCCTGGTCTCAGACAATAAGGGTCAGTTTACAGCAAAACCATTTGAATCATTTCTAGTGGGACAAGGGATCAGGCATGCATTAGTCATAGCATTCAATCCGGCGAGTAATGGTCAAGCGGAATAAAGAAGCCCTTACCACAAACATATTGGAAATTATGTAAGATATCAATAGAAACATTGCTGCAATAAACTATTACATAAGATTTTCTTTTTGGTAATCTATGTCTCTTTTTTGGGGCCAATTTGTGGAACTAGAACAGGAAGAAGGGCTTTCTGAACCATATAAATGAGCATGTCTACCTTCATTCTGGGGTATGAAGCTCTCCCTGAATTTCTGAATATCCACATCAAGAGAGGTAAGTTATATACAATCCAACAATGAATTAGGTGAGCATTTTATAACACATTTGATTGATTTGCATTGGCAGAATCAGATTAATCCAACTCAATCAGTTTTATATCAAGAAATAAGTTATCATGGATATTTTAAATAGGCTATGGCATTTGTGAGGATCTGATGTTGTTGTTCAAATATTTAATGTATGTGTGGCATAATTTTTCACATATTTGTAACACAAATTGGTTCTTCCTTTCAGATATATTTTTGTCTTGAATTCCTAAAAGACTATATATTTGTGAACTTTATTCTATTTCCAGTGTTTATTCTTGCCATTAAGAAAGCTCAAGTGCCAAGAAAAATGTGTATATTCTTTGGCCTTGCTGGATTAGATCAAAAGTATACAAATACTTTTGTATACTTTTACTTACTAGTATTTTTGTGCTAGTAATTTTCTTGGGTATAATTCAGAAATTAGTTTGCTCTGGTGCTTCTGCAGTCATCCTATGTTCTTCTTGTTTATCTTCTCCCTAATGAATTAGGAGGTCCATTGTTTAACTCTGATCTCTGCACTGACAATCATGTCTTTCTTAGTTCTTCCATCAACCATACAGAGAATAACGTAACTGAGTTTTTAAATAGAAATCTTACAAGGGTTACAGTTAGGAGAGTATGAAGCACTGCAAAATTAATACTTTATTAAGACAGCTGAACTTAGGTCAAATTTTACTTTGCAAATTTTTATCTGCAACTACTATGTTTGGTATTTAAATCATAGAAGATGCACCCCTCAGCTCTTCCCTCCCTCTCTTTTCCTTCATTGCAATCACACTACGTACCACAACTTCCACATTATCCCAAAGCCTATTTATATGCACATTTTCATATGGTTTCCTTTGTGTATTTAGAGGACACATAGAGGAATCTTTTAACTCTAAAGTTTTTAAGTATTGTTGAGAGTAACTACTTGGGCATTAAACCACTTCCCTCCCTCTGGAGTTCCAGTAGTAGAAAAGTGCTTGAATATTTTGCAATTTTCTTTGCAGGAATCAGATCACACACAGAGAGACCAATACTTTGAATTCTTCAATAAACTTGACTCTTAGTGAAGACTAACATTCAAAATGAACTGCAAATGGCTCTGGTTCCTGGCCATTGCTCTGATATTCGGATTCAGCTCTCTGACAGATGCTAGAATACCCATTAGACCTAGACCACCACCACGTAGACCACCACGTAGACCACCACGTAAAGGTAAAGGAGTCCTTGCAGATTTTACCCCACTAGTTGTTGCTGACTCTAGGGGTGGGGCTCATCAAGAGCCAATGAGCCAGCACTTTCTGAAGATGTTTCTGCAGTTATGTGGCCAGCATGACATCACAGTGCGCTGCTACCTCCCCACTGAAGTGGTACCTATTTATCTGCTTGCATTTATACGCTTTCAAATGGCTACATTGGTAGGAGCTAGAGCAAGGTTGGAAACTCACCCCATTGCATGACACTTGGATCTCAAACCAATATCTTAACCACTGAGCCATTGCACAGCCCTAGACCAGCACATAAGCCAGCCAGCAATTCTAGATGTTTTTATAGCTTTGAGACTATTAAAGTGACCTCAATAGCTCATTCTGCAATTATGTTCCTCTTTCATAACATTTGAAAGCCATATGCCTATATGAATTGTATCTATATTGTCTCTTATAGTCAGAGAAAAAATATGCCTAGAAAGCAGTAATGACAAGATTGA
The DNA here is from genome assembly GCA_012654045.1 of Ptyas mucosa. Classification (NCBI taxonomy): domain Eukaryota; kingdom Metazoa; phylum Chordata; class Lepidosauria; order Squamata; family Colubridae; genus Ptyas; species Ptyas mucosa. The sequence continues at coordinate 35,629,495 of WNWU01000016.1, read as the reverse complement.
ATGTCATTCTTTATAGAAAAGTAAGAAAGCAGGGTAGCTATGTCACATTAGTCTATGTGACATTGGTACTTCTGGAACTCAGAGATCTCGGGGTTTGGCCCACTGAATATCCTAATTGCTGACTAGTTATTTCAACATTCATGACGGTACAACCTAAAGCCAACTTGGGAATTAGTTCCTTTGGGCTTAAAAGGTAGAAGAGCATAACTTCATTTGACCGAGAGCTGTCTCATAGAGTAGATGTCGAGGACCATACTCCAAAAATGTGTAGAATCGGGACCGGGTGTGTGATTCTTTTTGAGTGTGTTTGTGTGGAATTTGTGCTTTAAGCTTCTTATAGCAGTGAAAAAACTAATTTTTTTTACTTCGGCCATTCTGGATAGGCTCTGGAGGCAGCAAACCAGATGCTGACATCTATTTTGCATTTAACATTGAGGTTTCAAGAAGAAAAGTCAAACCAGTCAATTAGATGTCTTAGGTTTAGATTTTTTTGGGGGGGGGGGGGTTTGCTTAATTTGGTAAAAATTAAGAGTGATAAGATTGAACATTAGAATTTGGTGGCATTAGCTGTATTATTGTTTAATTTGAAATGTAAGTCCAAATATTCCTAAATATTCCTTCTCCAGCCTGATGCCAGTGAGGTATGTCAATTCAGATGAGGCATTAGGTTTGAGGATAGTGCTCTAGGCTTGGGATGCACAAGTTCTAGAATACACCTATAAAGTATTTTCTTTTTTTTTATTATTATAAAAGTTTTTATTGGTTAAAAATAAACAATATTATCGCTTACAATATGTGGAATTTTCATTATCCTTTTACAAAGATAATATATATTTTCTTTTTTCCATATACAGCAGATCTTCCCTTATTAAAAATTTCAAATTTAACAACCGGATTTATACGAAAATATCAGTTCAGTATCCAGAGTAATATTAAAGTTTACAAAAATAAGAGATATCATAAAAGGCACAAAATAATAGATTCCTCCCACTTTGTCATTTCTTGGTTCTAGATCTCAAGGTTCTGGCCTTAGCACCCCCCTCCTCCCAGACTGCCATGGCCTCACCCACCTCCGTTCCTTGATCATCTGGTACCTCCCCTTCCTCGGTTCCTGTATCTTCACCCTCTAGGAGGGTCTTATGTTGCTCCAGATAGGCCTGAGCCTCCGCCACACTATTAATTTTCCTCCTACTGCCCTCCCAGAAAATCATCAAACCTTCCGGCATCAACCACCTGAAGGCAATTCCCTTAAGGTACAATTTATTTGATAAAAAATAATAATTTCTTCTTAATTCTCGTACCTGTCTAGGGATCTGCTTCAGAATGGTGACCTCCTTGCCCCTGTGTATCAGCGCCCCCGATCTTTGAATTCTCAGTATTTCATCTCTCGTTTCCCTTCTCACAAATTTAATGTGGACCTCTCTTGGGACACTGTGTAAAATTGCATATTGTGAGTTTACTCTATACTATAAAGTATTTTCACCTGGAAGATTTTACTGGTATGACCGCCTGCCCATGCTCTTTTTAACTTCTAGTTCCACATCGGTTTGTACTAAATACAAATTAAACCATCTCTATATACTTGAATTCTATACTTTTCTTAGGTGGGAATTGCAATGTACCTGCAAGAAGTAGAACTGATTGTGGATATCCTGGAATAAGCAAAGAAACATGTTTAAAAAAAGAATGTTGTTTCAAAACCAGGCCCCAGAATGCAATATGGTGTTTTTATCCCAGGTGAGTAGTACATTTCTACAGGACATTTATAGCCTTCTTGCAAAAAATAAAAAGTATTTCCAAAAAGAGGAGACCAAGAAAGATGAAAATGGGTGCAATTAAAGACTTCGTGAGAGTCATCTCCTGCTACTGCCACCTGGTTTTCACGAGGCTGAGTGAGCTGATGCGGCTGACTAGACATGGATCCTCTTTGTCACTCTTGAAATGTTTAAGCAGATGGAAGAAGTACATAGAAGTAGCTTCATTCTTTTTTCAAAGAAACAACATAAGCTGTAAGCCACCCAGAGCCATTCTGAAATGAGATAGACAACAGATTAGATAGATAGAAAGACAGACAGACTGATAGATGATGAAAGAGAGATAGATAGATAGATAGATAGATAGATAGATAGATAGATAGATAGATGACAGATAAATATGAAACAACTTAACAGATTTCTTACTTGTTTCTCTCCTTCAGATAATTATAACAAAATGGAAACTGGAATCAAAAATAATTTGAATGGAATGGAAATGGAAACAAGATGGACATGTCAATGGTGTGACATATTATCTGCTGTTTATCTAATGTCTTGTAGCTTTTCTTGCAGGAGGTGAGATATAATAGGCATCTCCTATTCAATAAATCATGTATCAGGAAATTCAGTTATCCTGCCAAAATATTTGGATGGGGACATACTGAAGAAGTATGGATACTTTCATATGGCTTCAATAATTTTCCATATTTAGAGTATTCTGAAGACCTATTTGTTTACTGCAGCTTGGCTAAGCATTTCTGACAATCTCAGCTCCACGCCCTTATTGTTAAGCTCTGCTATCACTGTAAAATCTAGAAAAATGTCATATACAGCTCATCTTTTCAGCAATATATGCATGAAACATATATGTGAAAGGTATTAAAACATGATTTTAAAAAGTCGTAAGTTGCATTTTTCCATCTTTTTTAGCATACTACTAATTGTTCTTAATTTTCCTCTGGTTTTGCCCCCACTTAGCTTAAAAATTATAAATAACTTTCGAAATGTAACTTAGCTAGCAGGAGATTCATTCAGATCCTGGCCTGTGGGGTAGCAGAATTCCTATGGTCTTGCCCTTGTACTTCCCAGTACAGCTCTAGTTGTTATAATAGATATAGGTGGGCAACCTGAGGCTGCGTATTCCCCCAGCACTTTTTTGCTCATTTTCACACTTGGAGTATTTGCATTCAGTGACATATGACAAATTTGGCCACCTTGGGATTAAAACTTGATAGTGTGAATTTGGACTACGTTATAGGGTTTAAGGGAGGGTAATAGTCATAATGGAGGGACCCCCCACTCCCATCTTGAAGATCCCTCTCAAAATATTGAGCTAGCTGCATCCAGGACTGTAACCCGATAGTATGTTGTGGCCCTTTAATAAAATTGAACATTAAAATTTGGTGACATTAGCTGTATTATTGTTTAATTTGAAATTTTAGTCTAAATATTCCTTCTCCAGCCTGATGCCCTTGAGGTGTGTCAATTCAGATGTGCCATTAGGTTCGAGGAGAGTGCTCTAGGCTTGGGATGCATAAATTCTAGAATATGCTTATAAAGAATATATTTACCCGGAAGTCAAAGAAATATTTTAGCGTTTGTTTATTAAATCTGTTTGCCACCATCCCACCACAAGGCAACTCTGAGCAGTTTATAACACTAAAAGCAATAAAACTATGACAATAGGAATACAAAATTATAATGAAAAGAATACATTTTTATACCGATATTTTGATTATTTTGAAATTATATTGCATTGTTAAATTAGTTATACTTTTTCTTTTGTTACGTTTTGGATCTGTTGGAAATTCCCAGATTCTGGGACAATAGAATACATTCTAAGCTCATCAACAGTATTTTCCATATGATTGGGACATGGTCATTTCTCACAACAAGTAAAAAGTTACCTTGTAGTTTCTGTTTCCTATCTTCACAGTTAAGCTTTGCTATAATTGATTGCATTTCTCTCTTGTTGATATTCCTAATGCTTGTTCTACTCTTGGTTCTTACTGCCATTTAGTCATCACCCTATATGTTGTTTTAAACATGAAGCTAACAGGAACTAGCTATATACTTTTCAATTGTATTTTCAATTAGCACGTATCTGAGTCATAGAATCATAAGCCTGGAAGAGACCTGCCAAGACAGGAGTACTTTTTCAAGTGCCTTTGATTTTTTTCAGGCCTCAAGATCTTTGTAATCAGTACAACTATAAATTGAAGAACTAACTTGAATCAAAACAATTTCTGATTCAGAAATTTACTCACATTCACCTTACCAAAAAGATGAAGAAAAGATCAGTTGTGATTGAAGTACTAGTAAATAATATTGTTCAAAAATTGAGTTCAGATTTGAAGAAGATTGAATAAAATCTAAATCAAATGGACTTTCACAATTGGCTCACTATCTTAAATAATGTAATTTAGATCAGAAAATTTGGTAGCGGTATAGACTTGTACAGATAACCTATAATCAAATTAAATCAATGATTCAAATTAAATTGATTAGAATAAAAACACAATTAAAATACTAAAGAAGATATTTTGAAACAAATATTAAAATATCACAGAAATTATTCTGGGAAATGAAAGACAGAGTTCTGGGCTCTTCCTGAATGACCACTATTGGATATACCATCTAGTTTTGCTGAATTTGACTTGGTTTTAGAAGGTGGAAGTTTGCTATATCTCAAAAATATTGTTGTAACCTGAAACAGACACAAAAGATTCACCAATATTAGTTCATTTAGGATTTGATTTTTTTATTTAGCATGACTAAATCAAATGTAAAGTTTTAAAAAAGTAAAATATAAAAAAACCAAGAGCCTTTCTAGTAGAGGTGTCTCTACTAGATGCGTGGTGTCTGGTGTCTGGATTGATGCAATTTTCTGGGAAGTATGACAGAAGTGATTCACTACTGCTTTCTTCTGAAAAATTTTTAAATTATTATTTCATAGTTCAGCCTATAGCTCTGGATACCAAGAAAATGTTCCCTTCAAATAATGACCAGGAAGAACTTTGCAATAATTTCAGCTCCACCTTTGGCCAATTGATTAATCATAATGAATCATCAACTGCCATTTTGTTTGTACTAAACATCCCAGATATATTTGCCACTTATTACACCATCTTAAATATATATTTACACTAAGTATATATGTATATAATTTAAATTGTGTTCATTACTAACTCATCAGATAATCCCAAATGTATATTTTACCAGCTAGAACAAAATTAGACTTGCTTTAGTGTAATTATAGAGAGAGATAAGTACTAATAATTAGCTTTATATCTTTAGGGTAAGCTTGAATAAAGGCCGTAATAAACTTGATTTAATTTGTTCTCCTGGTCCTTCCTTCTGTTTTTCCATTTATGGCCCTCTATTTGAAAAGCTAATATAGTCCTTCCAATCTTCTCCACAATCTCCACATTGTTTTCCATCTGCAATCAGCACTTTTTTGTTGTTATTTTCAGTATGTTTCCTGTTATAGTGAAGAATAACAACTTTTTATCTCAGAAATGAAAGATGAGATATTGGGGGGAGCCCAGAAAGGAATACAGTCCAGATGAGATGCCAATAACTAAATTCAAGACATTGACAAGATCGGAGGAAATAGATAGGGTCAAAAGAAAATAGGTGGGCTATGCAATATTTTGAAAGACTAAGTGAAATGTTTAGCCTTTGGCAAAGGTTACCCAAGTCCTTTCAAAAGATCCGAAAAGAGCACAAGCTCATTAGATAAGAAAGAATAGTATTATTTATGCATTTGCCACCAGAAGAGAGGCTGATATCTCTTGCTACATAATCTTCCTACTAATAGTAAATCCATCATTACCACATTTTGATACTATATCTGGGTATACATAGAAATCTTTGTATCAAAACAAAGGTGGAGTTATGAGGACATCAAAAGCCCTCCAAAGACAAACATTACCTAAAAAGATTGAACAAACAGGCTAGTATAAAAATTATTTTCAGCAAATCTTTTGCCTAGACCTTGCATAGTTAATTTCTTGCAGAACACTAAAGTTTCCTGACAGAAGAAAGCAAGCTGCCATGGAACAGAAGAAGTTTTGTTTACTGGTGATAGTCCTTTTCTTAGGATTCAGCAGCCTGGCTAATGGGTTTTTCCTGAAATTACGTGAGTGAAATTTTTAAAAAATATTTACTGGGAATTATTGATTCAGTTTATATAAAAGCTGCCTATTCTACACTTTCTGCAGCAGCTTTTTGCCATAAATATTAATTTTGTCAGCATTTGATAACATGTGAAGGGGAGGCGGAATCTTCCTGGGATTCCTAGTACATAATCTTAGTTACAATATTTTTACAGATGTTCGTCCTCAGGTAGCCAAACTTCTTGACTTATAGTACCTTGAATCTGAGGGAAGGGGTGGCATTTGCTGTCCTGTCTAAAGCATCAACATATCTAAAGACAATTCTAGATTTGATCAATCTGTTTTTAACCCAAAGGTGCTTTTTCAGGAGGCAACTGGACTTTCTTGCTTTTTATTTTGAAGACATTTTGCTTCTCATCCAAGAAGCTTCTTCAGCTTTGACAGGATAGTGGGGAATGGAAGGATTTATATTCCTTACCTGTTTTTAAGAATATTTAGCATTCAGACTTGAGCATAGAATCTTTTTTACAAATCAAATACCCTAATGGCTTTACTTTTCTGAAATACATTAATCTACTGGATTAATTTAGACTGTATTTAACAGTTCCAGAACAATGCCAAGTGCAACCAAATGCCAGAGTGAATTGTGGATACCCCTACATCAGTGCTCAGGAATGCTACAATAGAGGATGCTGTTTTGATTCAAGTGTTGTTGGAGTCATCTGGTGTTTCTTTCCACAACATAATCCAGGTATTGATTCAGTGATTAATGATACTGGTTAAGGAAAAGTCTTTACAAAGTGATTCTCATAATCATCTAAATGCAACTCATATACCAACACTAAGATACCTACCATCTGGAATGGGACAACATGTTGCAGTCAATTTGCCATGGCCAACTTACCACGGCCAACTCGCCAAGGGACAACTTGCCATGGACAACTCACCATAGGACAACTCACCACAAGACAATTCAACAATTCAATTTAATTATTTAAAATAATTTAAAATTTATTTTAATTTTTGTCATTGACATTTCATTTTTGTCCCTCCTTTTGCATTCTTTCTTTAATGATTCTATTCCACCATTTCTTTGATATTAGTGTAACACTTTTCCTGTGACAAGTTGTCCCATGGCAGGTTAGCCATGGTGAGTTGTCTGGGGTGAGTTGTCATAGACCTCTACTACCACCCCCCAAAGCCAACCCCTCCCCCATAATTAGAAAACATTATAATCTCCCAATAAAAGTAAAGTAGTAATTGACATGGAATCAACCCATGATTTATTGGACTGTTGGTGGAAAGGAGTGCCTGTTTTATTTTATTTTTTATTTTATTTATTTATTTATTTATTTATTTATTGAATTTATATTGCCGCCTATTCACCCATGGTGACTCAAGGTGGCTTACAGACTATAAAACCACATTTAAAACAATAAAACTAGTAAAAAGAATCAAATAAATGAATATAGTATAATAAAATCACCCCCACTCCCCACCCGCCACCCCAGTGACAGCAGATCACACAAGCCATTTAATGGGCTCGATCCTACTCTGGGTTTCCCAGGCTTGCTGGCAGAACCAGGTCTTCAGTGCCTTCCAGAGGAGTATTAGAGTGAGGGCCATTCTAAATTCTGGGGGAATGATGTTCCAGAGAGAGGGAGCCACCACGGAGAAGGCCCTTCTATTGGGTCCCACCAGGTGTATCTCCCTTGGGGACGGGACCCGTAACATTCCCTCCTTCCCTGTTCTGATGGGTTGGGTAGGTGTGACCGGCAAGAGACGGTCACTCAGATAACCTGGTCCCAAGCCAATACCCATTCAATCTGGATTGGCCTAACTAATTTTCATCTAAACATTTGACATAGTTATGAAGTAATATAAATTAACATGAATCATGCTGAAGCAATATGAATGTATGTATATACATAGGTTATAAGTTGTTCACTTTCACAAAGGACTAAAACAGTTTACAGTCAGAGAATTACAGCAAAGACAAAAGCAATTTACCCATCTAATCTGGTTTATCCAACCTAACAACAGCTATTGTATCATCGGCACTATATATTCTATGGAATAAGAAATTGAGGCTTTGCTCTTACATCAAAATGATGAAATCAGTTATCTCTACTGATTTGCTCACATCTCTAGAGAGGGGCAATTCCACTTGACAATTCACTTAGTGAGAAATTAACCAGAAAAACAAATTGAAAATTTTAATAGGGATTGTACATAATTGTACATAAATACATAAATCTACATAAATCCAGCTCTTACAGCTGCAAACACTGAACGATTTAATACAATATTATTCTAAAGCAAATCTTACTCTTAATAAAATGTGTTTTATTTTAAAAAAAGTGTTGCTGCAAGCAGAATCCATATTATTTTGCAAGCTACTGTCAGCGTCTATTGATCTTCAGGGATCAACCTAATAAGCTGAACTTGAACTTGGTGACCTGTATAATATGGTGTCAAGGACAACTTCAGATTCTGTGTGTGGTCAGATATTCATCACAAGCATATAACAACCTCAGCGTGAAGAAAATATCTCCCCTTTCTGGATTTTGGTGTATGCTTGTCGGGTATGTGCACACAAGAATATACACGGACAGGTACATATGAATGCAATCCTTGAGCATTCATTGAGAAAGCTGATGAAAAGTAAATGGAAGACACAAAGTTATTCCTATCTTTTAATGACAGTTTAGTTCAGAGACTTAACTCTGACCAAACTCCTAATGATTTGAGAACCAAGTCTAAGTATGAGGAATTTAAGCCAAACCAAATAACCTTTTAACTTACCAACAAAAGACAAATTGCTTAAACGGATTGGAACGGATAGATTTGCAGTTTCATGAAGGTATATGTATTTGTCACTCTAGTTATGCAGTCTAGATGCAGTTTCTACATCTCTCTCTCTCTCTTTTTTTTTCCAGATCAATTTTTTTATTAGTTTATAGAATAAAATACAAAACACAAAAGCAAATAGTAGAACACAAAGAGAAGGGAGGGAGGAAGAGAGAGGGGGGGAGAGAAAAAGGTGTTGACTTCCTATTCTCTCTGTTGTGGCAGAATAAGGCATTAACATCGAACTTCTTTCCATGTTTGAAGTATCTTTCCACCCTGTAATATATCATTCATTATATCCTATAGTGGCTGAAGAAGTTCATCCTCAAAGCATTTATAATATTGGTTTGCAAAGCCATCTGGGCCTGGAACTTTACCTGATTTCATTTTTTAATAGCTTCTGATATTTAAAAGCCAGTTATTGGGTCATGAATGAATGAAGTAGTCTCTGGGTTTGTGATATTTTAGGCAATTGTTGTCTTGAAAGATATTCATCTATTTAGACATATCTAAAACCTCTCACTTTTTAAAATCTACTATTCTGCATCACTTCTGTCTTTTTGTCTGACTCATGTCTGAACTACCTTTCTTTCTTTATTTTTATTTATTTACCATATTTGGGAACGGCCCCTCTCCCTTGCAGAGTATCTTACAGTACTAATGTCCTTCAACATTTCAATACAAACATCATCAGAATAATTTGCAAATTGGTGATCTAATACTCATTCTCTGGGAATATAAATACATCCCCATCCTTTAACCAATTCTAATTCTCAGGAAGAAACATCATTCTGTAATCTAGAGAAAACATATGGAATGGCTGAAATTAATTCAGTTAATTAAGCTGACACAAAGGGTGCAAAGGTGGAATCCAATGATCTACAAGTTGAAGAGTCCTAAGCCTCACTTTTGCTGCCCCTAGAGCACAGGTGTCAAACTCACAGCATCACGTTGCCGTCGCATGATGTTTCACAATGTTTTTCCCATTTGCAGAGCTGGGGTGGACGTAGCCTGTGTGTGATGCATCCAGCCCACAAGCCGCCAGTTTGACACCCCTGCCCTAGTTTCCAACCTGTGTAATTTGGGGTCAGAGCCTTATTTGCAGTACATTTTGTTTGTTTTAAAATAAACCCCAAAATACGTATGTGAACGAAGGACTTATTCTGCATCAACTCATCCCCACACACTTTATAGAAAGAGTATTTATTTTGTAGTGTCACTCAGTTCTGTATTTGTTTACCTTCACTCAGTACCTCTTCATTCTTGACCCTATTCGTTTTTGTTTTGCTCCATGCAATGTACATTAAAAAAATGTAAAGCCCACTTATGGCAACCATTTTGATGTTTTTGACCTCCTTTGAGGATGCCCTTGCTTTGGCCAGGTTTTATATGTAGCTATTTGTGCTTGTTTTGACAAACATTCATTCTTTGCAGTAGACAGCATACTATCTACAACCTTTCTGTGATGATTTGCATATTAATATTTCTCTTAACTGTTTCCTCCATCTTTAGGAGTAGTTTAGTATTCAGTAGTTTAGTAAATATTTTACTTTATCATTAAACTCCTTGGACAGGAGATCTAGAAACATGAAATATAAATAAATAAACAAATAAATAGAAACCTATTTTCCTCATTTCAGATAGCTAGTTGAGGTCAGTAGGCCTATACTATAATGGGAATATTTGGCACTGCAATTTGATGAAAGTACTAATTGTTTTTAATTGTATTTTGTTTCCAGAATGCCCCATCTAAAATAAATGGGATCCCAGAATCTGTCTCCTTCTTCTAGAGCTCCTGAGGAATTAAAATAAAGTTATTTTTGAATCTGTAGACTTACATATGCTCTCTTCTGTTAAAATAAATATTGGTCTTTGAAAACATGTCAGCCTTATCTTAAAAATTAAATAGACTATTTAAACACAAATGTGATTTTTCCAGTCTATTGTTCTGTCAAATACAAATCTTGAACTTTCATAACTTTTAAATCTATGTCATTTTTCATATTACTTTGTATTGTTTTGTTCTACAAATCCTTTTGGTTTTCCCAAAATTAAATGTATATTAATACTTCAAATCAGAGTCCATAGTTAACATAGCAATGTTGTATTAACTACAAATATTCTAAATTAATTATATTTGTTCTTCAAGCCTAGTGCATTATTTGGTGGGCATTACACTCTGTTGGCCCAAACTCTGAACTTTGGCAGAGTAGCATGTTGAAGAAATTATAGGAAGACATTCTTTTCTAACCTCTTTCCTTTTCCAGAAATAGTTAGAGCAACCCATTAGTCTGGCAGCAATCATATCAAGAAACCTTGGCAACTTTTAGTTACATAGATTTCAATTCCCAGAATTCCCCAGCTAGTATAAACATTGTTGTAAATTTGGGGAAATGAAATTCACACATCTGGAACTTGTCAAGTTTGGGGGATACAGTGAATAAGACTAATGGAATTAACATGAGCTATTATTTTCTCTCTGAAATCCTAGTAATTATAGTTTTATGAAGAGGTAGGAATCGCTAGTCAATAGCCTTAAAAAGTTGACACAGTATAATATGGTACTGGTACTAGGGGTACTACCCCTAGAATTCTTACACCAAAGTTATTATTCACCCTTGGTTAGATTCCAAACCTAGACAAAGTTGTTCATGTGCTAATCCTATACATATACATATACATATTACATATACAGATACAGATACAGATACAGATACAGATACAGATACAGATACAGATACAGATACAGATACAGATACAG